>APFE031233962.1:58671-77754 GCA_000404065.3 Pinus taeda
ATCAACATTTAAAAAAATAAAAATAAAACAACTTGAAAATTTGTTAAGTAATCATAATTAAAAAAAAAATAAAATTGACATAATAAATTTTAAAGTGTGAAAAATAAGTCCTCTAAAAAAAAGGTATGTTGCATCAACATGTTGCATCTACACGTTTCAAAATCAACATGAAAATCACTAATATTTGAAAAAAAATATTTATATTTGATACATAAGAAAATTGAAAATGTAAAAAATATGCTCCCAACAAAAAGAAGTGTATTGTGCTTAACCACTTTTGAAAATCGGGTCATATTTTTACTACCCCTACGAAACGGGTAATCATATCAGTTATTTAAAGTGCCAAAAACTATGCTCTAAAAAAATATGTGTGTTTTGCATCGCCCCTTTTCAAAATCGGGTCAATTTTTTGCTATCTCTATGAAACGGGTAACAGTATCAGTTCCCATTTCAAATTTTATGTTGTTCAGTTCCTTTTCAGGCACAGTTTCCCCAACTCTCTACAATTGATCTCTAAGACGAGATATCCTCATAATGTAGGATTTCATAGTCTCTACTCTATTCATCTTCATATCTTTGAGTTGTTCTTTCAAGGAGATAATTTTATTCAAATTATTGACTTCAGAGATGCCAGCTAGATTATCATACATATCTTTAGACACCTTCAAATTTCCAACATATCAAAGTAAATTATCTTGTAAACCATCAACTATAATTTTCTTTTCTTTTAACTCACCTTTCTTGTACTTGTTCTTGGCAGCAGCGGAAGAATTTTCTGGAGGATCGGGTGTCTTTCCTTGAAGGTATTCTAAAGCATCATTGTTATCAACTATGATTTCCAACCTGATTTTCCATGTAGAAAAGTTAAATGAATCACCCAACTTCTCATTTTACTTGAAGTAAGAGGAAGACTTATTGACTTGATTAGATAGGCTCCTTCAACTTTTCCAAAGATGATTGCTTCAACTCTTGTCTCCCTTGGGCATGTCCTTCAACTTAGCATTGATACCATGTTAATTTTTATCATTGTTCTATGTTGTTTCAATTACTTTATCCCAATACACTTTTTTAGTTAGCAATATTTCATCAATTAATAATATTTCCAATCAATGGTAATTGAAGATAGAGAAGTAAATGAAAATAACAATAGGATACAATCAACACATCAACAAGAGACACCAGAATTTGGTTAATGACCAAGGAAAAACTCCATATGGGGAAAACCCTTTGAAATTATTCTTCTGTTAGATTGTCATAAAATGTTCAACAAAGTGTACAATGAGCCCATACAAAAGTAACCAACAATAGAAACCATACAATATCAAAAATATGATCCCAGCAACAATATTAATCAGAGATAGATTTCCCAATTCGCAGTCAATTGTCAAACTGAAACCTTAGATCCCGACCATATGGAAGGAGAGTTATGTGTGTAGTTGAGAGGCTCCAGCTACATGGATGAGCTTGTATGTCTACAATTATAGCCGAAAATTCCTTATGACAACCTTGCAGCTGGAAACCAAAAACCCTAATCACACATGCGACCTTTAGACCCTGCAATTTTGGACATGTATGAACCAAACTCCATCAACTCACTTCAGACTTATGCAAACCAATCCAAATAAGAGAGAAGAATATTCTTGGTAATTATGTCCAAATGAGGTTGAGGAAACTTGTATTTACAAGCTTTTGTTAGGGCCAGCTTGTTCAAATGTGATGTTGTGGGTTTTTTCTTCAAAAATACACTTACCCTTGTCCAAATCCAATGCTTCAAAGGTCAAAATTGGTCCTCTCAGAAAGAGTAATCTAGTACCATGATTGGAATTTTTCGATGAGCTACCAAATTAACACTTTCTTGACTCATACCATACTACATTATGGTTTTATGTAAGGACTACACTAAGCCTTTTCTTGCATGCATCAATATACATTTTGAAATCCACATTTGGATCAACAATTTGTAATATTGGTGTAGTCATCAATAAATCCTTCAAATGTTGGAAGCTATCTTCACATTCATATATATATATTTTTAACTTCAAACCCTTTTTTTGCAAATTTGTGATTGGGTGTGCAATCTTTGAAATTCCCTCAATCAATCTTCTATAATAATCAACAAGTCCCATGAATGATTTGACCTATGTAACATTTCTTGGTGTTGTAATTATTTGATTTCCTTAATATTTTCTTGGTCCACTATGCCTTCCTCTAAAATGATATGGCCCCAATAATGGATTTATTTTTGATAATATGAACATTTACTCACCTTGGCATATAGCTAATATTATGTTAATACCTATAACAACATTGTTAAGTGTTGTTCATGTTTTTATTCTGAATTGAAATAGATGAGTATTTCATCCAAGAAGATAATTCCAAATTTCTATAAGTAATTTATGCAAATACCATTCATCAAACACATGAAGACAATTAGTGCATTTGACAACCCAAATGGCACCATACAAACTCAAAATGTCCATGTATTGTTCTAAATGTTTTCTTGTTATATCTTATTCCTTAATTCTCGCCCAATGGTACCTTGATCTCAAGTTAATCTTGAATAGTATCATTACACCTTTCAGATAATTTAAAAAACATCTATCCTTAGTAAAGGATACATGTTCTTAATCGTAATATTATTTGACTATGTGAAATAAATTCATAGTCTTAATGTTCCATCCTTTTGTTGAAAACAAGTAGTAGGGCACTTGAAGGTGGCACATTTGGAAGTATCTACCCCTTTACCAAGTGTTCTTCAAGCTACATTTTCAATTACTTAAATTATAGTGTGTCCATTATATAAAGATTTCTAGAAACTTTGCAAGCTCCAGGCACCAAATCAATAAGGAAGTCAACATCCCTCTTTGGTGGGAATATTGGAATCTCCCCAAAATACATCGTCATACTCTTTTAAAATTGAATTTCTTCAATACTTAGAACTTCGTCCTCGGCTATCTCATCCATATGAACTACATAAGTCTGACATCCTTTCCTAAAACTCTATTTCAGTTACATGGTTGAGATTTCTATGATGGGTATTGATGTTGATGATCTTAGTTAAACTAAATTCCTCTCCTTGATGTTAGATTGATGCCCTTAAAAAAATTTGTGAGTAATCAATTATTCCTCTCTATATTCAAATTTGTGTCGAATAATGGTGATCAACTCCCAACTCCAAGTTAGTAATAAATGTGTTATATTCAAGCTTAAAACTCAATTTTTGTTTCAACATAAACCACAAATTTTGTTGAATTTGAAATTTAGATGATCTAGTTCTTCTTTAATTTAAATATTGTGTGTGATCCAAATATTGTTCTGATTATGGATATCACTTTGAAATGGATATTTCCCTTTTATCCATATGGTCCTTTATCTAAGTTTTTCTTTGATTTCAAATAGCACTTTGATATGGATTTAGATGATTTTTATGTATTCACACTTAACTAAGACACAAATTTCCTTAGGCCCAGATTTAATTGTTTAAGAGGAATGAATTTCAGTACAATTCCCAAAATCCAAAATGTACTTCTAGATATAAAATCCAACTCACAAAAATCTCTTTTTTAAAACTATAATTCTTCAACTTCATTGAAATCTATTACATAAAGTTCTTGTATTCAACTCAACAAACTCAACCTATTTCTCTACATTATATAGCATATCCTTAATTTGTCTAAGTCTAAACTTTTTCATAGCAACTAGAAGACACTCATATAACTTCCTAAAAACATAGACACCTTCTAAGAGCATATTGAGGAAAATATTACAAAAAAGAAAAGAAAAAGGAAACCAACTTCCTTTGGTAAATGGGTTTTACCTAAGAAGGTCAAAGATGAATTTGGTTGGTAGATGCTCCTACATTAGACTCCCACAAAAGAAAAGATTTGTTCATAAGTTTTTCAATGGTTGTGCCATACTTGGAAATCTCTTGTACTATCATCCAAGTGGCATATCTTATTGGTTGATTCTTCCATTTGTCCAAATACTAAAAGTATTACTTATCGTTAGTTCTCATAGTTACCCTCTAATCTATCATTACTTCAATCTATTTTTGAACAACTTTTGCCAATTATTTCTTCCATCCATTAGTCTAATATTCATCACCCACAGGGTCATATTTTGTAATAATTTATGTCTCCTTGAAGGGATATAAATCTGAAATATTGGAAATTGGAGAAATCCCAATGTCATTTGGGAGTTCTAACTCATAAGAATTAGAAGAAAATGTTCATAGAATATTGCATCAATCAATCTTCTTAGGTTGTAATTTATCATATGTCCCTATAGGAAACCTTTGCTTCCTCATATATGCCATCACTAAGTCACCAACTTTAAGGTGCATCGGTCTTGTTTTCATATTAGTTATTTGCATATGCTTGTTTTTGTTTTCATGCAACTATTATTTGACTCTCTTGTAACTCTCTAATTCTTGCTGCAAAGTATTTAGTGTTCACCATTATCACTCCTTAATTCTTGTTTCCCTAAATTTCTCAACTCATAAATTTCTCTCAAATGTATTCCATAAACTATCTAAAATGGACTCATCCATGTGCTTCTATTTTGTGAATAATTATATGCAAACTTGGCTTGAGAAAGTACTTGATTCATTGCTTGGAATGCCACTCACCAAGCTCCTTAAGATATTTCCTAAGCTCCATTTTACCACCTCTAGTTTCCCATATGTTTGTGGTTGGTAAGTTGAACTGAAATTCAAGTCAGTGCCTAGTTTTTTCCACAGTGTTCTCCAAAAATGGCCGACAAATCTGAAAGAATACTTTTTGGTAAACCACGCAACCTTAAAACCTCTCTAAGGAATAAATTAGCAACATTGATTTCATCACTAGTCTTCATACAAGCTATGAAATGGGCCATCCTTGAAAATATGTTTAAAATGACATAAATAGAATCATTACCTCTTTGAGTTTGAAGAAACCCCTAAAAAAATCCATACCCATTGAGTCCCATGGCCTACTTGGCATAGAAGTGGTTGATATAAACCTATATTCAGATGTGTTCCTCTTGCATGTTGACATACTCTACACATTTCAAAAAAATTCTTTATATCATCTTTCATGCCTAGCCAAAAATACAAAAACATTCAACAAGGCAAACATTTTATCATGTCCAAAGTGTCCTGACAGTCCTCCATTATGCTTTTTCTTTATCAAAGTGTCCCTCATTGAGAATTTTGGTATGTAAAGCTTATTATCCTTGAACAATGATCCTTCCTGAATCGCATAACTTAACCACTGATTTATATCTATACGAGCTATATTTTAACATGTTGCATATGCATCTTTAAAATCTACATCATCTTTTGTACATATATTTTAGCTCATAAAAAAATGAAATTCATGTAGAATTAAATTAATTCTACTCAATGCATCAACTAGCATATTTGATGAACCACTTGTGCGCTTAATTACAAAAGTGAAATTTTGCATAAATTCTACCCACCTAGAATGTCTTTCATTCAATTTTTGTTGATTATTCATGAACTGCAAAGCATTATTTTCAGTATACAAAAAAATTCCTTAGGAATAAGATAATCTATCCATTTCTTTTAAGGCTTAAACTATAACATAGAACTCCTTGTCATAAGAGGAATACTTTTTTTTTGCTTCATTAAGTTCTTCAATGAAATAGGAAATTGGTCTTCCCTCTTGGTTTAAAACAAATCTAATAGCATCTCCACTTGTATCTTTCGAAAAAAAAATAAATAATAAAATAAATAAAATAAATAAATAATAATAAATAAATAAATAATATAATAATAATAATAATAAATAATAATAATAATAATAATAATAATAATAATAATATAATTAAAATTAAAAATTAATAAAATAAATAACTAAATATAAAATAAAATAAAATAAAATCTAGTAAGGCTAAGATAGGATGTTGTGTTATCTTTTGTTTCAGTAGTTTAAAATTCCTGTCAGCTGCTACTATCCATTTGAATGGTTGTTCACCTTCTTTGATGGTGTCTACAATGGGAGCACAAATGCTGCTAAAGTTCTTAATAAAATTTATATAAATACTTCCTAGACAATGAAAAAATCTTACCTCAAATACATTCTTTGGAAAGGGTCAATTAATAATCACTTTAACTTTTTCTTGATTCATCTTCAAACCATCTTCAGAAATCACAAAACCAAACTATACCAATTTCTTCTTCATAAAATTGTGTTTCTTCAAAGTAATCAATAATTTATCTTATTACAAGGCTATTAAGACTAACTTAAGATGCATTTAGTTGTTCCAAACTTAACCAGGAATGCAACAACTTACAAATATAATCATAAACACAGAGATGCAATAAAAAAACACTTCATTTCATTAATAGAAAAATATTGAAGTATGCTTACAAACATAATGGAAATAAGATAGCTCAGGCAATGGTAGCATATCCTTGAGAAGATATGTGGCAGCTACATGCCTCTGAACTGTGTTACAATGAGGCTCAAGGGCCTATTTATTATTGGAAAACATGAGAAAACCCTAACCCCGGGAGATGTAAAACCAAGGGTTTGTGGGCCTTGTTGGCGTTAGTTGGGTGACTAACTTCCCGGGTCATAACTTGGTCATATTATCTCTATTTGGTTCATATGATACCTTGTTGGAAAGGTCTCTCTGAGTACTACAAGTTTCGCCACTAGCTCATGCATATGGCTATGAGCCTACTCTGGACCCCAAAAAATGTCGTCTAAGGGGTCAAAACTGCTCTAGAAGTTCAAGACCCGAAAAAATGCTAAAAATAGTAAATGTTGAGAAGAACAAGGAAAGAAATGAAATTGGCTAGGGGGTCTAAGTGGAATAGGTGGGTGGCCACCAATATCCACCTGGATCATTCTTCCCCCTTAGGAAGCAATGGTCTCCATTACGTGCAAAGCCTCCATGAGGTGAGGAAATTTCTGTTGAACTTGGTCCTTAGGGAACCACTTGCCTTAGTGAAGGAGTTGGCCTACTTTGACAACTCGATATAGTTGTATCTTCTATTGGTGAGTGCTCTTGATCCATGTGTCCATGATCTAATCAGGTGTGGCATGTTCCATGCAGTTTGGGTTGAGCTCTATTGATGTGAGTTGTTCTACAATGTCAGATGTGTCCAAAAATGGTGGAAAGTATGGCCGAAGGTGATCTACATTGAACATTGGGCATATACCAAGGAACGGTGGGATGTTGAGCTTGAATTAATTGTCACCGATGGCCTTGGTGATGGTATATGGCCCATATTAGAGTGGATGAAGCTTGTGGTGGGTCCCAACAAGGTGCTCATTATGAAAATATAGCCAAACTTTGTTGCCCACCTGAAACTTGTGCGGTACTCAATAGTGATCATGGTGCTGCTTATACTTAGCATTAGCTTTGTCCAATATATCATGGACCTACTGGTAGATGTGTTGAATGTGCTCAATGAAGATTTTAGCCCTTTCAGCTTCGAACTGAATGTGAGTTGAATCTACCTAACTGGTTGCAAATGGTATGGCCACATCAATGGGGCATAATGGCTGAAATCCCAACCCTACCTAAAAGGGGTTGTGGCATGTTGAGCTGTGGAGAGATTTGTTGTAGTTGTGTTGGACATAGGGGAGACTTTCATCCCACATGCTTGGATGCTTCAAGTTGTACATGCGTAGAATGTGTACAATCATCCTTATGAAAATCTCTGTTTGGCAATCAGTTTGGGGATGGAAAGTCGTGGACTTAGTAAGTTTTGTATACAATGTTGACTAGAGACTTGACCAAAGTGCACTCAGGAAATTGTGGTCCCGATATGAGACAATGGACTATGGGATCCCAAAGTGTACGTATACTCGCTCAAAGAATAGCTTTGCAGTGGCCTCTACTGTGATACTCTTCCTACAGGCCGCCATGATGGCCATCTTAGAGAATCTGTCGATGACCATGAAAATGCAATCATTGTCATGCTTATTAAAAGGAAGGACCTACAAGTAATCCATGGAGATAGCTTCCCAAGGCTAGCTAAGAGTAGGTAGAGGAGTATATAGGCCTTGCTTCTTGATGGTTAGTTTCGCAATGGCACAGGTGGTGCAGGATCTAATGTACTTCCCAACATCCTAACAAATTTTCGGCCAATAAGGATACTTCTATAATATCGCCATTGTTTTCTCTACTCTAAAATATCCAGTGACCTGACTGTAGTGCGCCTCCCAAATCATCTTAGCACGCTCATTTGAAGGAACATAGATGTGTGTCAGGTGGCATAACAGTGCATCCTGAAGGTGAAATTTTGGAACTTGCTTCCCTTCTAGGAGTGTCTAGTATATGATGCCAAATTCTAGATCGCTCTTGTAAATATGGAGCCACCCCAATGTCTCGTACCCACAGGAGTCAAGCATAGTGATCAGTGCCATGACCGATGGTTGGTTGAGGCAATCAACAACATTATTGGTGTTCCCCTTATTATACTTAATGTTCAAATGGAATTGTTGCAAATAGGTGGACCATTTGTGATGGCGATCTTTCTGTAACTTCCCTTATGTCTGTATGAACTATAGAGGTCAGTGGTCTATGTGGATGATCATTTCCTTCCCCAAAATGTAATGCTTCTATTGACGGTAGTCCTGCACAATAGAATACATTTATTTGTTGTAAGTGGGGTACTTTTGGATTGTGTCTGAAAGTGTCTCACTGTGGTAAGCCACTGGATGCCCACGTTGAGTACGAACTACACCAATAGCATACTCGGAGGCATCTGTCTCAATCTCAAATGGTTGTTGTAGGTTTGGTAATGTGATCCCTAGTGCAGAACAAAGTTGACTCTTCAACTCGGAGAATTCTTTTTGTTGGGTTTCAAACCAAAAAAACTTTTTTTTTTCTCCACCCTTAGTAACTTGACTTAAAGGCCAGGTGATATGAGAGAACCCCAACATGTACCTACGGTAGAAATTGATAAGACCAAAAAAGTTGTGGAGCTCTGTTAGAGTGGTTGGGGCTGGCCAATCCTGAATGACTTGTATCTTGGATGGGTCCACATGTACACCCTTCTCATTAATGATGTACCCCTAATATTGAACCTCAGTTTGGCCAAAGGTGCATTTCTCCAAGTTAGCACACAGCTTGTGTTGGTGCAGGGTTTGAAGGACCTCTCGAATATGGTAGAGGTGATGTTCCCAACTCTGGATGAAGATCAAGATGTCATCTAAATACACCACCACGAATCCATTGGTGAAGGGTCACAAGATGTCGTCCATCAATATCATGAAGGTTGCCGAGGCATTCGTCAATCTAAACAACATGACCAACCATTCACAAAGGCCCTCCTTCGATTTGAAAGCAGTCTTCCACACATCGGAGGGTTTGATAGGCACTTGGTGATAACCTAAATTTAAGTCAATCTTGCTGAAATATTTGGCCCCATTGAGCTGGTCCAGAAGGTCATCAATCTTCGAGATTGGGTACCTATTCTGGACAGTGATCTTGTTCAGCACCCGATAGTTAATACAGAGCCTCTAGGTCCCATCCTTCTTCTGTACCAATACAATCTGGCTCCCACAAGGTGATGAGCATGGATTGATGTGCCCTTTCTACAATAATTCCTGAATCTACCTCTTGATCTCATCGTTCTCTAGAAAAAGTGTTGATAGATCAGTCCATTGGGAAGTGGCACACCTGAGGTACCCCTATGAGTGAGGTGAAAATATCCCTGTACTCCTCCACAATCTTGTCCATTTGCTTATGCTGTGTAGAGGATCCCTACCTACAAGTCATGGCCACAACCTTCTTCTTACCCTAGGGGAAAATCATAAGGAAAGAAAATTTCCTAGTCTGGGAAATGATCTTACTGCAATGCTTTATAGTGATCAAAGAGATGATGGTAGGTGAGGCTACCTTTGGTATCTTGTACAACTTATTAGCCAAAGTAATAATCAAAGAGTGAGGTCTAGACTCATATATGGCATGTCGCTTCCACAAGTATGGTTTTCCTCACAACACATCACAAACTTCAAAAGGAGCAACATCACACAGTACCTAATCCATGAAGGGCTTGATGTTGTAGGGAAGGTGGCACTGCTGGCTGACACGAAGATCTCATCCTTGGTGAAGCCACCCTATGGTGTATGTTGTGGATGTGCTATAGTCTTTAGGCCTGGTCGCTTCACGACCTTTGTTGAAATGAGGTTCTTTTGGCTCCTGTTGTTGACAATGAACTATAGCGGAGAACCCTTCACCCACATCTGTGAGCCGAAGAGGCATTCCCCCTCCTCTAGATCTTCAAGCTCAATCTTTTGGATCTTGGTGGTGGCCATGGTGGCACTAGGCTCCACATCAATGATCTGCTTCCCTTTGTCAGATCCCTTATCAGGTTCTGATTCAGAGTTAGAACCTACATCTGATTCAAAAACCTTCAAGTTGACCACCATTGACTACTTAGCCTGACACTCACTTGTATTGTGAGTGGATATCTTATAGAACTCACACCATTTTCCTGTGTCCTTCTTCATCTTTGGGGTGTTGTTCTTTGCTTGTGGCTTTGGTATATTGTCCTGGGTAGCAGCGCCTTGGCTTGGTCCTTTGTTATGTAGTTTGGTGGCACCTTTTCCTTTCTTTGGGTTCGCAAATCCAAAGTCCCACTTCTTCTATTTAAATTTCTACTCAATATTAACAGTGTAATGATACTCCATGTTGAGTGAGGAAATTTCCAATAACTCCATCTCTTCCTAGATGTACTTGTTTAGACAACTGCGGTACTTGAGCACAAAATTCCGTTCAGTATCCTTGATACCTAGCTTTGTGCAAAGGGTATGAAAAGTATTTTTGAAATTTGGCACATCTTGGTCCCTTCCATGTCGTAGCGTGGTTGTTTCTGGGAAAACTAGTATTCCTAAAGAATGCTAGCCCTCTAGGTTTGGCAGTTACCCTAGAAACAATAGTTTAAAGCAATTCAATGATTTCTTCTATGTGTAACACATAAGAGAAAGATAATGGAACCAACTTGAAACTTCCGCTTAATCACTTTCTTGATCTCTCTCTCCTTTAGCAAATACTGCAACTCCTCCCCATACTTAACACACTTAGAGAGTACCTACACAAGTACAACAACAAGGAACCATCAAAGCATCATGATCTATTACAACATAGACATTACATAATTAGATATATAATGAACAAATGATAGCATTCACAAACGATAACATTCACAATTACACAATCACATGGAAGAAAACTTGAAGAGCTTTATTAATAGAAAGGAGAATTACAACCCAGTTTTCTGATCCAGCATCATCCTTCTAGCTTCAATCCTTCTTCATCTCATGAAATAGCAAGATCACACCAACAATAATACAATGCTCTCTCCTTAATTACAAACTATAAGCATTTCCTTGCAATTACAATATTCCAGCCCCTAGATCTCTTGGATGAGGGATCCGTTTATAGATGTTTGCAAGGGTGTGAGTCATCCATGGGGTTTGATTAGTGTCATTCCACTTGTTACAATTGGTTCCACAAGAGAAGGGATTGGAGATTTTATTAGATCCCTTATTCATCCTTGGGCAAATTCAGAGAGGCAAGTGGCATAGGAGAAGTTTCTAGAAGATTCCATGAGCAATCAACTAACAAATGTCCTGGACATTTGTCCATCCTCACCCATCACACCCTATAGAAGGCATAAATAGTATGCATCACACCCTATAGTGTACCAGTCAGTATGCATCACACTTTGCCAGTGAAGCAGCCATTATGGTTCAATTAAGGAAATTTCTGGATAGTTCGTCAGATGGAACTTTTGGGGAATGATGTATTAAGATGACTATGTTCCTTTAGGGTATGAAACAACTATTTTAGGGGTTGATGAGCCCTAATACATCAACATATAAGTTTGGGGTTGATGTGCCCAAATATGTCTATAACAATTGCCCCCTAAAGCATGAGGTCATAAATATTCATGTCGGGTGAGATGCTTTATCATGAGGATCCGAAGTTTCAAACTGGAAGGTGACCTGCATAAGTTACAATATAATACATCATCATAATAATATTTTCATGATCGAATTGAGGGAGGCATTCCCATGCTCATCTTTATAAATTTCATTTCATGTACATAGATCAGATAGTTATCTGCAGATACAGACTTGTGATTCTACAGATATAGGGTCGCAATCCATGATTAGAATGACCATCTGTGTAGAGCCTTTGTATATTTGATGTTTTTATATCCCTGAATATATCGCAGCCTAGATGGATGAAACTAGATCCGGGGTCTTTAAACACGTTCAATCTTCGCTTGATGTAGAAGTCAAACTATGTGAAGAGATGTTCTGAAGTCGAACATGGAAAGACATCTCCTGATTGTGAGCTGTTAATAGACACGAGAGGGATCATCGATAATGATCCTTGAGGTACTATGGTACAATTCACATGGTGTGAATACATGATCCAATGTCAAACACCAGGCAAAATCTTTCGGTTGAAAGCCATTGATGTCAACCTGTCATTGGAAGTGAGAAACCTGCCATTGATGTATGCAAGCTTCAAAGCACTAAAAGGGTTTTTTCTAAGTCAACTTCTTGGATAATGAGCTGATGTCAACAAGAAGCGACTCGTCGTAGGAGGGCCTTGATGTATCCCACATCTGTGACATGAAACAAAGCAAATGATTTTTGAAGGTGAAAAATGAATTGATGACACAAGGTTCAGGAATGGTAGTCATGAAAAAATGAAGGTTGGAGGTATTGCAGTGTATGAGACATTAACCGGATGGTGATTTCTCAATTGAATGACTTCTCTTGAACATGTCGATGACACTGAGATGAATTGGTAGCATTAACCCCAAAATATGGATGGTATGAAATACCAATGGTATGATGACTGGTGAACGGAATAACCCAACCCAACTCAATAATGGAGATGAAGTGAAAGTGTCATGTTTAAGAGCGACTTGCTACCATAAATTCTTCAAGTTTTTTCCCTTTTTCCCCAATCATTGTTGACTATTACCTCTTTATTTTTGCAAAAAGAGCTTCGGCGTAAATCACATAAGAAAATTATTGTCGACGCGTTTCGAACCAACTAGTGTGGTTCATCGTCAGGACAAGTTGAAGAAACAGATCAGGCTTTAGCAATTTAAATAGGCTGAGTAGAGACTCTAACGGCTACAAAACAACTATATTTGACTCTGGGACCAAGGCTCTAAATAAATTAAATCTTATTATTATTTGTTATTTTAATTATAGAGATGAGAGAAATTAGGTAAGATTAATAAATAAGCGGATGTTATCCCAACCAATTATTTGTTTAAATAAATTAAAGGTTATTTATACATTTTTAAGAAATAATTTAAGTTATATAAATTAATAAATAAGTGATTTATGTTATATATAATAATAAATCTATTAATAATAAGATGATAATATTATATTTCTAGAGATATGAGTAAATTAGGTTAGTATAAAGGAGCTAATATAATTAAAAGAGATTTATTGTTAAATAACGAGTTGTTGATGGTTATTTTCCATTAAGTTATTAATGTTAGAATGACATATTTATAGTGAATAATTTAGGATGTATATTCTTATAAAGTTATTTCTTGAATAATTATGTTATAAAGTTATTTCTTCAATAAATATGTTTTAATTATTGCTGGTAAGCCGATCATAAGGGTTAATTTGACTAAGAGAAGAAATAATTTAATTTATACCTAGATATACTTATATAAGTATAAGCTATCATTAAGCGCATAGCTTTTTATTTGGAGGCTATCACACCTAAAATATAAATAAGATTCGACGCACGAATACATCATAATTTTAATAATAATAACCAACTATGTCAAAATACTAAAACTGGAAACAGGACCTATCAGAGATAAAATCTATAAAAATAGATTAGATTAACGCTTAAGAAGACGCTAATCATAAAAAGAGACAGGAGGAACCTGGAAAAAAAGGGGGAAGAACCTAATGCTAGAAAGAAAAAAAGGAAAAAAGGGGAAAGGCCTCGCCCACCCAAAGAAAGCCCGAGGGGGGAGGGGGCGCGGAAGAAACCCTAAGACGACAGCGCAGGGATCCAACTTCTACTTACCTTCCACCCATCATCTCGGTTGAGATTGATGGGTCTTCGCTCAATCTCGATAGCTTCTCTTAACTTGCGATGATGAAACCGGTCTACCCTGGCAATGACTTTGGCCTCCTCAATGCAGACATGATGCTTAGTCTTGTCCACATGCTCAGCTAAGGCTGAGGACTTTATTCTACCATGCCTCAGGTCCGCTGCATGCTCACAAATTCTTTGCTGGATGGAACGCCCTGTTTCCCCTATATAAGGGGTCCCACATGAGCAAGGAATCAAATAGACCCCTTTCATGTCTTTGGGGTTGACCGGATCCTTTACAGACCTCAGGGAGTTACGGATGGTTCTGAGGGGCCTGAAGGTTGTGGGAATATCAAACCTTCTGAGGATCCGAGCAATCCTATCCGTGGTCCCCTGGATATAAGGAATATGGACACCTGGGTGGCGCTCCTTAGGCTCTTTTTTACTAAACGCATTTTTAGAAGCTGTAAGGAAAGCCTTCCGACCAAGGTGTCTGCTATATCCATTTGCCACAAAGACATCAAGGAGGTGGGTTCTCTCTTTTTCCAGGCTTTCTTTATCCGAAATCCTGAGGGCACGTGTAGCCAAGGTGTTAAGAACACCCATCTTCTGAGCAGGAAAATGATGGGAGTCAGCGTGAAGATACTGCTCTGTGTGTGTCTTCTTACGGAACACTGCGTGGGAGAGA
This sequence comes from Pinus taeda, assembly GCA_000404065.3. NCBI lineage: Eukaryota > Viridiplantae > Streptophyta > Pinopsida > Pinales > Pinaceae > Pinus > Pinus taeda. The sequence goes on from APFE031233962.1 coordinate 73,418, forward strand.
GAGCCATCATTCCTCCTAGAAATAAGAATATCCAGGAAAGGGAGGCTGCCATTGACCTCTTTTTCCATGGTGAACTTAATAGCTGAGGACTGGCCGTTGAGGTGATCCAGGAAATGATCCAGCTCCTCATGGCCATGGGGCCAGATGACATTAGTGTCATCTACATATCTTTTCCACAGCTTAGGAAGGAGACGGGCTGAGGCAAGAGTCTTGGCTTTGAAATCTTCCATAAAAAGATTAGCCACGATCGGGGAGAGGGGGGAACCCATGGCAACGCCACAGGTCTGTTCATAGAACTCCCCTTCGAACTCACTTCCACATTCTTCCGTTTCGACATTAAATTTTGACATTAAATTTTCCCAGAAAGGGACCCTGTTTTGACAAGGCCCATAGATATTTACGAAGGTTATGGGAAAAGGAAAATCCGGGGATAAAACCTCCATTCCCATAGCATTTTTCAAACCCCAATGATTGAGGATCTTTACCCGGCGATCTTTTATACCAATAGCAAGACCCCCCGAGTGTCCAGAGGCATCCAAAGCAGTGAAAGCCCATCCCGGAAGGAGAGAATTTAGCATGGATTTGATCTCAGGGGCCTTCCCCAAGGTTTCTTGAAGAAAGATAACGTCAAAATTTGAGTTTGTGACCCAATCTTTCAAGGCCAGTTTTTTAGGTTTGCTGGCCAAACCCCTACAGTTCCAGGATGTCAAAATCATTTTTTAACTTCTTCAAAGGGCTGGGCTGCTCTAAGGACCCCCTGAATGGAAAATTGTTTGCCATCTGCAACATCCAGTTTTGCTTTCATTTTAGCCTTGGACATGTGTGATTTCCGCCCTCTCTTATTTTTTTTGTTTTCCTGTGGGGGTAACATACCCAGCCCACCAGTGGAAACATGTTCATCCGACTTTCCACCCAAAGACCTCAAATTGTAGGGGCATTGGGAACGATGAGCAGGAGATTGAAGTGTAGGCCAAGATTTGTCACAGTTTAAATCCAAAGACGGAAAGGAGCTGGCTAGAATTTCAATATTATCAAATTTTTGATTTGAATCTTTATCAAGAAACATATCCTGTTTGTTTTGATATTCGAGCTCAGGAAAGTTATTTACAGAAGTATGTTCATGTAAAGAAATAGGCATAGGATCTATTTGCATACCCGCAACCTCGCCAGCAGGAATATGTTGTGAATCTGTGACCTGATCGACAGTTGCTTCAGCGTCCCCGGATTCCTTTGGTTTGTCCTTTTCTGTAAGCCGCGGACTTTTCTCCTTTTCATTCGCATCCGTCTGAAGATGAAATTCTTCCTCCTCGATAGGCTGCGCGCGATCCTCTGTTTCCATATCCCTGTGATCGGGGGTATCCGACATATTTTGCCTTGTCTGCTCCTGAGGGATTTCCGGTCCATTCCCACGATGAGAACTTCTAAAATGCCTCCTTCTTCTCGTCTGTGGGCAAGCCTTAGCCATATGCCCATAATCATGGCAGCGGTGACATCTAAAAGGTAAGTATTCGTAATCAAGGATTTGTTCATAAGTATAGTCCTGAAACAAGAGATTGATTTTCTTAGCCAACCGACCACTCAGGTTTAGCATGACCAAAATACGGGCTATAGCTCTGTTTTTTGTCTTTAAGAAAGTCATGTCTGCCTCCAAAAAGCCCCCCAATCTGTTCCCAATAGTCCTGAATACCTCCTCTGTCCAGAGGAAAGATGGTAAACCCGGCGCTCGGACCCATACCGGGAAGACGTCGGTTTTCTCCTTGATGGCATCAAACAGAGGAGACCATCTTTTGAGCAACAGAGGAATGTTTCCTATATGCCAGATTCGCTGAAGAACCCAATCTGCCGATCCTTTATCTTCAAACCTAAATTGAAACCAGCCCTTTGCCAGCACAAGGGCTTCGAATTTGATAGGGCTTTCATTTCTGAAAGATTTTGCACCCCATTCATGCAAAAAATCAGAGGTGAATTTCTTACCTCGTGCTCTGCCAACCAAAGTGCATTCAGCCACAGTTATGGCTTCCACCATTGATACCTCCATTCCAAGAACCAGGTTGTCGACGACCTCCAGGGCACCAATAGGTCTTTGATGTTTCCGTTTTGCCCCCTTTATGCTGGCCCTCTCCGCCTGTTCTCTTGTCTCATCCCGAAGATCTGTAATGCCCGAAATAAAAAGAGATGGAAATCCCTGTGAATCCATCTCCTGTGGAAGCTGGTTTGGCACCACAGCCCCCAAGACCCCCTTGTCTGTATGGGTAGTATTGACCTCCGCAGAGATTATTGTTTTTTTCGCCCCCGCAAAAAACTCCCCACAAACGATTTCAGGGGACCCCTTAGGGTTTTGACCATTACCTGGTAGAGAAGCCCTCGAGGCTGTGTGAACCCCGACTGTTGCCTTGTCCAAATTTATTCCTGCCGATAAGCTTTGCATAAAGATGTCTTCAGAAACCTTTGTGTTTGTAGACTCTTCGAAAGGCTTTGGGTCCGACGGCAGACCAAGACCATTGACTCCAGTAGTAACCGCATCATTTTCTGATAACAGGTTGTTCAAAGAGCCAGAGTGCGGCGACCAGTATCCCGACCTCTTGCTAAATGTCAGAGGGATGGGTGGTTCTTGGTTTGAGACTACCTCCAAACCCGGATTGCCAAAATCCCCAAAATAGTGTTCCACATTTTGCTTAGTAATATCCTTACCCCACATTGATAATAAGTCTTCCACCTCGGGGTCCAAAGCCAGGATTTCCGCGGGGTTTACCATGGTTACTACAACCCAAGAGAGTGTCTGGCAGAGAGGTCTGAGCGGGTAAGGTCGCGGCAGTTTCCGGATAAACCACGGGGAGGAAAACCAGCAGTATAAGAAAGCCCTGTGACGAAACCCTCCTAAAAACGCTCTTCAATAAAAACGACAGGTGAGAAAGACCAACCTTTTTTAATGAAACAAAACTGCCAGCCACGGAAAAAAACGTGTTGAGTTTCCCACGGCCGTGAAGTCCTGAGCCGCGTAGTTATCCAAGGCCTGTGTGCAGAAACACCCTGATCATAGTTTGAGAATACCTAACCCTAAACCGCGACATCGCCATTTTCGCCGGAGCTCCCAAATTATCTATGCATACTTAGATATACTTATATAAGTATAAGCTATCATTAAGCGCATAGCTTTTTATTTGGAGGCTATCACACCTAAAATATAAATAAGATTAGACGCACGAATACATCATAATTTTAATAATAATAACCAACTATGTCAAAATACTAAAACTGGAAACAGGACCTATCAGAGATAAAATCTATAAAAATAGATTAGATTAACGCTTAAGAAGACGCTAATCATAAAAAGAGACAGGAGGAACCTGGAAAAAAAGGGAAGAACCTAATGCTTGAAAGAAAAAAAGGAAAAAAGGAAAAAGCCTTGCCCACCCAAAGAAAGCCCGAGGGGGGGGGGGGAAACCCTAAGACGACAGCGCAGGGATCCAACTTCTACTTACCTTCCACCCATCATCTCGGTTGAGATTGATGGGTCTTCGCTCAATCTCGATAGCTTCTCTTAACTTGCGATGATGAAACCGGTCTACCCTGGCAATGACTTTGGCCTCCTCAATGCAGACATGATGCTTAGTCTTGTCCACATGCTCAGCTAAGGCTGAGGACTTTATTCTACCATGCCTCAGGTCCGCTGCATGCTCACAAATTCTTTGCTGGATGGAACGCCCTGTTTCCCCTATATAAGGGGTCCCACATGAGCAAGGAATCAAATAGACCCCTTTCATGTCTTTGGGGTTGACCGGATCCTTTACAGACCTCAGGGAGTTACGGATGGTTCTGAGGGGCCTGAAGGTTGTGGGAATATCAAACCTTCTGAGGATCCGAGCAATCCTATCTGTGGTCCCCTGGATATAAGGAATATGGACACCTGGGTGGCGCTCCTTAGGCTCTTTTTTACTAAACGCATTTTTAGAAGCTGTAAGGAAAGCCTTCCGACCAAGGTGTTTGCTATATCCATTTGCCAGAAAGACATCAAGGAGGTGGGTTCTCTCTTTTTCCAGGCTTTCTTTATCCGAAATCCTGAGGGCACGTGTAGCCAAGGTGTTAAGAACACCCATCTTCTGAGCAGGAAAATGATGGGAGTCAGCGTGAAGATACTGCTCTGTGTGTGTCTTCTTACGGAACACTGCGTGGGAGAGAGAGCCATCATTCCTCCTAGAAATAAGAATATCCAGGAAAGGGAGGCTGCCATTGACCTCTTTTTCCATGGTGAACTTAATAGCTGAGGACTGCCCGTTGAGGTGATCCAGGAAATGATCCAGCTCCTCATGGCCATGGGGCCAGATGACATTAGTGTC
>APFE031233962.1:79663-93530 GCA_000404065.3 Pinus taeda
GGTCCTAGATTCAAATATAGCTGTTTTGTAGCCGTTAGAGTCTCTACTCAGCCTATTTAAATTGCTAAAGCCTGATCTATTTCTTCAACTTGTCCTGACGATGAACCACACTAGTTGGTTCGAAACGCGTCGACAATAATTTTCTTATGTGATTTACGCCGAAGCTCTTTTTGCAATTATGATGGATCACAGAAGCCTCAATTCTACAATTGTCACTCTTTATTTTTGTCAAGCTTGAGGAGGATAACATATGCTTGTTCTATAATTAGCCCTTCGAGCAAACCTGTCACTATTTAATATTTTAACGATTATAGCGACAGTGAAACTCGGTCTCGTCTAGATGGACAAGTTTGTCACTATTGTTTTAATGAGTTTAACGACAAGGATAACTCGATCCTTTTCATGTTTATAGAGTTTGAAAAGGGACGAAAAGAAAACTCTGTAAGTTCTTTTTCGTAAAGTAATCCTTCAGGTCCGAAAAAGGATAAAATAATACAGAAGGGATGACATTTCCAATACTTTAACGAGCTGGAAAAGACAAGCGCTTGACAATATTTTCATATTTAACAAGTTTGAAAAGGGTTTAAAGAGGACTCTATAGTTTTCTTTTCATTTTTGAATCATTTCTCAAAAAGTTTTCTTGGTGGTCAAATTTGTTCAATTCACTGTTTAGCACATCAGATTCTTTCACCAGTCATTCAACTTGCTCAAAACTCCATCAAATTGATTAGAAATAAATATATATGGATGAAAAATGAACTAAAACCAACATTTCACTTTTAAGTACATGAATAATAAACATAAAAAGTAGTTTTAACATTTCATTTCAAATTTGGGATTTTGGAGCTCTGAAGCAATTTTTCCCCTCAAATTTCACCAGTCAATTTTGGGAGATCCTGTGGACCATTCTCTGTGCTGTCAAGACCAAGTAGGAGCTATCCTTGAGCTCTTCAATTTCATTCCATCTTTTCTCGATTCTAAGCAAGTTTTTTCACTTTTCTGGGTCCCTGGGGTTTAAAGATTTCGTTCCTCAATCATCGCACCTAGCTAGTATCGAAAGGTGCAATGCATACTGAGCTACCAACAGTCTAGTCAGTATGCATCTCACCTTGCTCAAAGACATGGTGCAATGGGTGCAGAAAGGCAACTTTATACAATGTTTTTTCACCAAATTTTAACATATTTTTTCTCAAAATTGGATCCTAACTCATCTATTGTTTGCATTTCAGATATTTTTTGGATCAATATGGTTGTCACATGGTGTGAATGAGAACACGAAGTGGAGGATATGATTGCTTTACATGACAGGGGCATAGTGGATGTGTTAAGAAATTGTGGTTTACTGAAGTTTTTCTACATATCCAGCATGAGGCAACAGATCAGTTTGTTGTAGTATCTTCTCAATGCTTGGGATCCTATTGACTAGGTATTCCAGATCAGAGGTAAATCTATTCCTTTCACAGTCAAGGATATTTATTCTGATGGGTTTTTCGAGGCGTGGTGCCCCTCTTCCATTATCAGGATTTGCTCATGGGGGAAAATTTATGAAATATTACATTTTTCAGTTCTATAGGGATGGATCTCAACCCAGTAGAGATGGTAAGATTAATATATGGGATGTTACTGATCTACCTTTAAGGACCATTCTATTTACCTTTTCTAGATTGGTTGTTAGTGCGGCCTTACATTTAGCGAACATATCCTATATGGAGTATGCCTTGGAATGCCTGGAACCGAAGGTGTTTAATTGGTGTGAGGTAATACTTCCTGTCATAAAAGAACAACTGTCCAAAGTAAAGAATGGAAGAACCAGAACTTTGGTTATGGATCCATATTAACTACTTTTTCTTTGGAAAGAATTCCACTGATGCAACCTCAAAACATTTCACTGGGATTGGTCACACCAAGGGAACCACGGATGCAGAGATGGGTGGACCTTATGGCTAGACATGCTAGCCAGTCACAGATCTCCTTCTCAGATGCCTTTTTCGAGTGGTTCAACTGCCCAGAGATGGTTTTTGCGGAGTATCCATATGTTGGGATGGATTTCTAAGGCGATCCAGATTTGGCATTACCAGTTGGTGAACAGTGGAGTACTATAGGTAAAATGATTCAACCACATCTTTGTTCTTTTAGTTTTATAATGTTTTTGTGTTTTTGATGTTACTAAGACTAAATGAACTCATATGTGTGTGCAGATATTGGACCAGTGTGACTAAGGGCATGCCCACGGGAAGCAGACGACGCTCTAGCAGGAGAGGCTGTAGGGAGGGCTGTCCTTCGGGATCTGGATATATTGGAAACCCTGGCAATGCTGCAGGATCAGATCGAGGGCCTCACTCTTGACATTCACGATGTCAGGACCAATGAGTTACCTTTGAGGTTACAGCGCCATACTACTGGTTTACCGATTCGTTGAACTAGGCTCCTGCATATGATAGCACAGGCAGTGACATGTTATCACCAACATCACTAGTCTAGGATGTTTTTCTGCATTCATCTTGAGCTTCTTGGTTAGATGACTGATTTTTTCTTGGACACAAAACATTTTGTGAAAACTATAAATAGCTATCTACTTTTGATTTTTGGAGTTTTATTTTGGCTAAGTGATGAAATCCTAATGCAAATGTTGATGTGAAATAATTTCTTTACAAATGCTACAAATGTCTATTTAACACATAGTTCGCTAATGAATCAGTCAATGTGTTTAAGTTTATGGAAATGTGTTGATATTGAATGGAATCAAAATGTCTTCCAAAATCCTAACTTTTAGGAACATGCGAGGAATAGCTGGGTTCCGAACGGAATAAATGCTAGTAAGCAATAGAATGACGAGTTGTGAATCTAGCTTGACAATGATTCGGTGTATGCCATCTGAAATGGCATCAGAGAGAAGTTCAATCAATGCACTATACTCAGTGATGTTGTTCATCGATTGACCAATACATTCCCCCCTAAAACTCACCAACTCACCAATTGGAGCGAAGATGGCCCAGGCTGCAAAAGATAGGTTCTGCATACTATGACTAGCTCCATCGGCATACCCAACAAATGGTTCCAAAAAGTCTGACATATGCAAAAAATGTGAAGTGGTTTACCTAACCAAAATGACAACTCTAAAATAAAACACTCAAAAATGCAATAAAAGCATATGTACAATGAGTTTACTACACTTAATCAAGCATAATAACGTTTAAGATACAACTCGTTTTAGGGTTGCGACAGTGGAATCCCATCATAATTGACTAGCTCGTAGGCTCCTTTTGTCAATACGTGTTTAACAATGTAAGGGCCCATCCATAATGGTTCAAATTTACCTGCTCCTAATTTGTCAGAATCCTGATCATAAAGCAAGACCAGGTCACCTTCTGAGAAGACACAAGGCTTAACATTTTTGTCATATTGTGCCTTGATGCATTTCTTATGTGATTCATTAGCCAATGCGGCATCACGACGGGTTTCATCCAGATGGATTAATTCCAATAAATGAGCCTCTTCTTTAGAAGTTTAGGGAAGTAGATCGATTGCAAGCTTGAGGGATGAGATTTCGCACTGAATTGGTAATACTGCTTCTAGACCATACACCAAATGAAAGGGCATAAATCTGGTCGCATTTCTCACCGAAGTTATATATGCCCTAGAGCTGAGTACAGGATTAAATGCCAATTATGTTTATGGACTCCAATCATTCTTTGCAACATGTTCTTAAGGACTTTGTTGATTTCCTCAACTTGTTCGTTAGCCTGCGGATAATATGGAGTAGAACTATCATGGGATAGTCCTAATTTGGTAGTTAATTTGATCATCATGTGATTGTGAAAATGAAACCCATGATTTGTGATTATAGCCCATGGAACACCAAATCTAGAAACTACATGATTGAAAAAAAAGAGTGCAGCCATTTCACTGCTGTTGTTCAATGTAGGCATCGCCTTGGCCCATTTTGTAAAATAGTCGATAGCGACTATAATATACCCATGCCCCTCAGCCGAGGTGGGGTTACATGTCATGAAATCAATGCCCCATTTAGCAAATGGGCCAACAACAATGACTGGATGCAGTGGTGCGGGTGGTAATATGGTTTTGCGATTAAAAATCTAATAAGCATGGCAAATTCTGACTGTAATTATGCAATGTTTGAATATGGTGGGCCAGAAGTAACCAACTCTTAAGATATTTTGTGCAGTAGCATGACCAGGTAGATGCCCCCCACAAGCACCTGAATGGAAATCATTCAAAACTTTTTCAGCCTCCTCATGCGTGAGGCATCTTCATAAAATCGTATCGACACCATGACAATAAAGTTTATCACCAATGATCACATAACCTTTGGCTTGGTATCGAGTACGTCACTATTCAAAGTGAGAGGTGTTAGGCATAAAAGTTTTGGTTTGGAGATAGATTAGTATATCCCCATACCGTGGATCACTTGAAGATATCAGAAACAGAGTCTCATCCATGATTGATGCTTTTGATGTTAAATTGTTGGAGGATGAGGGAAGGTTGCAAAGTAACTTTGCAAAGACGATAGACTTCTTTGATTTGGATTTGATGAATTCTAGATCAAACTCCTACAAGATGACTATCCATTTGTAATATTTCCCCCCCAACAATTGACGTGACAAAATGTATGTCATAGGGTTGCAATCTGACACAATGGTAGTTTTGCGGAGTATATAGTGTCCAAATCTCTGTACTGCTTGAATGGATACAAAAGCCAAATTTTCAACATAAGAGTACTTTGTTTCTGTATCATTAAGATTATGACTTAAATAATATATAGGATGTTCAATTCCATCATCTTCTTGCACTAAAACCATAGTGATGGTTGTATCTGCAGTGGCGAGATATAGGTTGAAGTCTTTTTGATAGTCAGGAGCATACATTGATGATGCTTTTATCAGGGAATCTTTGAGAGCATCAAAGGAAGCTTGTGAAACCTGATCCCAATGGAAGGGTACCCCTTTATTCAAAAGACGTGTATAACCTTTAGCGATCTCAACATAATTTGGAACGAACCTCCTCATAAAGTTAGCTTTCCATTGGAGGCTCTGAATCTAAAGTAAATTTGAAGGTGGATGCATGTCAAGAATTGCCCGAACCTTCAATGGGTCGAGTCAAATTCCATCCTTAGAAACTACAAAACCAAGCAACCAACCAGAACCAACACAAAACACACATTTTTGTGGATTGAGTAGTATCTTGTAGTGTTGACAACGTAAAAATATGGCTCTCAAATGTTGCGGATGATCAATCTGTTTTGGCGAATGAGCAAGTAGATCGTCAAGATATGGTTGAACTATGTTTTTGATGTCATGGAAGGTGTAATTAATTGCCCTCTAAAATGTTTCCCCCGCATTCTTCAAACTGAAGGGTATTTTACGATACGCGAATGTACCCCACAGACATATAAATGTAGTTTCTGATTGGTCCTATGGGTGGATATTGACTTGATTGTATCCAAAAAATCCATCCACGAGTGAAAATATTTCGCATCCAACACACTCATCAATAATCTAGTTGATAAAGGGTGTAGGATAGTTGTCCTTTGGACATGCTTGATTTACATCCCTATAATCGACACACATTCTTATCGTGTCTTGTTTTTTCATCACAGGAACAATATTCAATACTTAACCAGTTAGAGGTACAGAGTAAATGAAGCCAGCACGCAAATGTTTTTCAACCTCTGCTTTAATGGTAGTGACTTTCTTCGGATGAATAGGACGAAGCCATTTTCGTACTGGTTTTACATCTAGATACATCTTGATTTCATGTTCAACAATTCTTGAGTCAATGCCTGGAATTTCTTCATATGACCATGCAAAGACATCTCTGAATTCACAAAAAATAACACAATAGTTATCTAGTTCTGATGGAGAACAAGATTTATTGATGTGAATATTCTCTACAATATTAGGTTTGGTCAAAATATTAATAGTAATAGTTTCTTCAATGTTGGATAGATTTCATTCGGAATCTACTGTATTTACAGAATTTAATAAAAAATCAACAATTGAAGGGTGATTGAGGTCGTTTGAATAATCTTCATTGTCATATCGAAGGTGGGAATGATGATGATAATCTTCCCACGATGTCTCTCCTATCATCATTGATTGGATGATTCCTTCATCCGTAGAATGGATATGAGACCAAGGATCAGAAGAGGTACCATATTCTAAAGACCTATCTACCCAAACACTTGTTGAGTGCGGAATCAGATTTTCCGCACAAGCCCAAAAAAATGATTGCTACAAAGATTTGATGGGGCTTGGTAGCAACTCCTCGCGATGATCCTCACTATCAAAATAGTCGGAACTCTTCTTAAAATCAGATGATGTAGAAGAGATCATGTAGAAGGTTTCCACTGAGGCCACTTATGTGAAACTAGATGGAGACGAGAGGGAAAAATCACCCATTAAGGAAGGGTATTTTACGAGACCTACTCCAACATTTTGAAGCAATTGTGAGCTTCCATGGATCAATGGAATGTTTCCAGTGGCTTGTGAACTATTAGCGAAAAAGGCTAGTTGGTCAACGACTATTATTTTACCTTTGAAGGGAAATGCAATCTTTCAAAAATATGTAGACACAACGGCAACCATAGCATAAACCTGGGGCCTTCCTAGTAAAATATTGTAATCAAGGAGTCCATCAATGGCCTTGACTTTAATATCTATTATTTTCCCCCTAGTTCAACTTGCAAGCTACTTAAAATCCCATATGGAGTGTACATTCTTCCATCGAACGATTTTAGTGTTGTTAGTGATCGTGACAAGGGTGGTGAACCAAAAGTTTTCCAGCAACTCATTGACATAATACAGGTATATGCCCCCTCGTCAATGATGGTTTGATGAACAATTTTATTGAGGGATTTTACCTGTATAAGGAAAGCGATTTGGGCCGGTAACTGTGGTGTATATCTAGTATGATTAAAGACCACAAGATTGGAATCCTTTGGATTGATCCCACCTATTGTTGATAACAAAGCTTGCTTTTGGGAGGGACAATTTTGAAATACCTTAATTGTTGACATAGAGGATGGCGATTGAGTGAGATCCTCCACTATATTATAATTCTGATCAGCTCGAGCACGAGGATTAAATGTCGATTTGTATACGACTCTCTTTAGTGGCTTAATGGTTAATTCAGGAATAATGGGTGGAACAACTTCTAGTGAAGTCGTTGTCGAAGTACCAGGTTGATCAGTAGCTTGGTTGTTCGATGATGATGGATTCCCATAATCTTTACTCCTTTTCAATACCAAAACGTCATTTTGTTTGTTTGCGATGGATAGCATAAGCACTAGGGATGTGGAAACATTATCGATAACAACCATATTAGTTTCTGGGTTCATAAACGGATCAGTCAACACCACTAAGGTATTCGAAGCCTTCAAAAGTTTTGAAACCTCAGATCAATGTGAACAATCTCTTGTAAAATGCTCCTCATTATAGATCAAACATGGATAATGAGGAGGTTTCCTTGCCGCATTAGGGTTTTCAGATGATTTTTCAGGATTGGATTTCTCATGTTCCTTTTTATTATTTTTCCCTTTCTTCTTTCCCCTTGGTTGCTTTAGATTCTTTCCTTTTCCATATGACGCGACATTAATCTCCGAGGAAAGAGAATTGTCATTTGCATTTTGACTAGAAATAGCAAGAGCTTAACCAGATGGACCTCTTTCGGTTTTCGTGCAAGAGGCACCGATCACACTGTCACCAGCATGAGAGTCCCTGCTCAATTTAGGAGGAGGTGGAATGGAAAAAGCTGGTCTAGGAGTGTCAGGAATTTTGTTGTAGAGTGTGCCAAATTGTGTATAAATCAAATCTAAATATTGGGCACGAGCAATGACTTGCTCTTCAGTGACAACTCCTCCTTTCGCCATGTCCTCAGTGATAGATGGCAATAAGAAATTAATAAACCACTTAGCTAAAAGTTGATCAGGATGACACCGCCACTCATGAATATGATCAAATATGTGAGTGGACGTGGTCTATTTAAAATTGGTAAGGAGTTTTGTTCCAGTTTGGTACCCGATGGGTAATTGAAAGTGGGTTAGAAAAGTAGTGGAAAGGATAGTGAAGTTATTAAACGAAGCTCTAGGAAATTCAATATACCATTTCACTTCTAGACCAGTAAGCGTTCTTTGAAAAAGGTGAAGTCTAATCAAATCATCATTCAGTGTGTTAGATGAGCACGACAAATGAAAAGTCATTACGTGATTCGATGGATCTTCACTTGGATTTCCATTGAACTTAGCAATATCAGAGGGGAGTTTATGAGGAATCGCCAGTCACCAAAGGGCGTATGAAACTGGAGCATTTGTTAGTTGGTTCAAATCTAGTAATTCTATAGTTGCTACAAAAGGCAACTATTGATTCAGGTTGGGAGGAGCATACCCAGGATAGGATGGAATAGCCTGAGTAGTAGGTCTTTGCATACCAGCATAAGGCATATGTTGCTGGTAACTTTGATAAGGTTGTTGGACATAACCAGTATAGTGTGGTTGTTGATAACTGGTTTGAAAATGCAGCTGCCCATAACCTACAAATCCTTTTTTCCCAGGTCCTCAGTAGGCTTGATATTGACGAAATCCAATCTGAGCTTGTAAATCAAGTCCAAACTGAGGTTGGGTTTGTTGGAATTGTGGTTGTTGGTATTGTGCCAGCCACGGTTGTTGGACCATTTTCTATTGCCCAATACTAGAAGAATGGCCGAGTTGCGGATTGACCATACCTGTTGGTGCCTGAGTCATTCTAGATAAAGAAGCATTATCCTGAGGTTGCAGTTGAGCCATAGAGACAAGAGGTTGTTGTATCACAACCTGAGAGCTTGAGTCTTCTGCCTCAAAATTTGAGGTTGCGAGGATAAAGAAGCACTAACTTGAGGTTGAGACACAATAGGCTGTGCTTGTTCTTGCGACATAGTTGTAATAGCAGGTGTAGTGGGAATATTCGACACAAGTCGGATCGATTGCGTTGGATATACAACCCTTGGTTGTTCTGGTAGTATTGGTATCCAACCACAAGATGTAATTCTAGTTTGACCCAAATATTGTTGGAAACTCTCATATGGTTGTTCCCCAGGAGGAAATAATGAATAGGCATACTACTCTCCATATGGCAGCCGTCCAGCATTTAAAGGATATATCGGTCTTTGAAAACTGGTTTGCCTAAATTGATACTAGTATGTAGGATCAAATTGTTGAGTTTCAACATAAGAAATACTAGATGGGACTCTGGATGAATAAATAGGAGTAGAGCATGGTGCCGAAGCAGCCCTTGAGTGGACTCCAACTAGTGATTAAGAACTAGCTGAAACATATGGGGTATCGTATAAATATGACTCAGGTGTACCAAAAAACATTGCAGGAATATTAGCAGGAGGTTCCACCAGAGCTGCATCAGATGACACATTCCAAGATGTTGATTGTTTCTTAGACATTTTTAGTCTATCCAAAAGCTCTCCAAGCGATTCGACAGGAACTTGTGATGAAGGAGGATTAAAAGAACCAAACTCAGGAATAGAAGGATACAAATGAATCCTAGCTCCAAAATGAAATGGGGTACTAGATGGGGGATCCTCTGTTATCTCCTCTATAGCAATTAGACTAGGTGTAAGAGGTAGACTGTCAGGTCCATAAAATATTTCTGGAGCCGAAGAAGGTATAGCTCCTACAGTGACAAATACTAGAGAGGTAACACCTTCTGAATACTGAAACTCAACGTCCAAATGTTGAGGTAAATGAACTTCAGTCTCAAAGGGAGGTTCTTGAACAACTATTGGTTCAAATGTAGTCTCGGTTTGAACCAAGATGGGTTCTAGATCAACTCTAGATGGAGTTGTTTCAGGTACATAAGTGTCTACCGTTACACTAGGATCAGTTCTGATGTCCTCTTGTAATTGCGAAACTCCTCTCCGAAGGAAGATGTACTAGAAATAATCTGAGTAACTGGAGTCTTTGACGATGTTGAAACAAAAGTTTCAAATAAACCAGATGAACTGGACTCAGTTAAATGAGGCCGCTTTGTCCTGATTGGCTTCGCTTCTGGAGTCAAAGATGGTTGACTCGCTAGTCTCCGCGAATGACGTGGTTTTGATTGACTTTATTCCACGATTTTGGATTATTTGATCTACTCAAAATTAAGGGGAAAATGATATTATTCTGAATGCAATTAATTTTAATGACTCTTGGACACAAATTTGCTTTTTCAGTTTTTAAGAGTCAAGAAAAAGCTAAAGATGACTCTAGTCTCCTTCAATTTTTAATGAGTCTGAAAGGACAAGTGCTCAAATGGACCTTTTCTTTTAGAGAGTAAAAAAGGAATGAAAATTACTACTCTAAAGAATCTAGACAAAGGGATTACCAAACCAATCACAAAACTACAATATACACCTTGGTGATAAATTAAATAAAAATTACCAAGGACTTATGTACGGTTTTCAAGCTTCTCGAATGTTGTGTTTAGTGCATTGCAATCAATAAGGCGGAAAACTCAGTTTGCTATGGATAAAGGATTTTAGCCTATTGTGGTCTCCCAATATATATGCGACGGTATGGGGAACACAAGTCCGTGCTAGCACTTGTCGTATCAAGGAGGAGGAATCACCCAACCTTCAAGGAAAATGATAACTGCTAGTTTTAACAACGCGGAAACACGTCACTAGCCTAGACCTCTAGATATGTTGCGTTAAGTTCCAAAGCGTTGTTAGGTTCATTGAAATTTATTTTAAAGTTGATAGTGTTTAGAGTTTGTCTTTCAATGGTTCACCGCGTGATGATGATCTGAAATACCTAAGATGCAATCTACAATGATAAACAATCTTTGTTTATTTGAGCAACGAAAATCCTAGCTACTAAGGAAAGAAGATAATAGTGCTTTTAAGCAAAGAGCAAAGAGCACACACTAGTGCATTTCCTTAAATCATCTTTTCGCACACAAATAAAAAAAAAATACTTAATGAAAATGCATGTATTGTTTTTGTTCTCCTTAATGTGAAAGATGCCAAAAGGAAAACTAAATGCAGCAAAGATCTGAAATATTTCACTCAAAATGACATTTTTGACAATTTCTTCTTCAAAAGAGAAAGGAAGACTCAAAAAACGACACTTTCAATTTTGAACAAAAATTCTTTCAACACTTTGAATGTAAACAAATCAAATCAAATGCATGAAGAAAAATTCAATCAATTATCAAGGGAAGGAATAATTTACGACACTTCTCTTTTCGACAAAAAACGACAATTATGACACTTTTGTACCAAAGCGACAAATTGACTAAAACAATTTTTTGACAAAGGATTGTAAATGAGGAACAAATACACAAAAACATTCACCAATCCTAATGTAATGGAGGCTGATCTAAGTGATGCAAATAAGCTTAAGTAAAGAGGCACTGTTCATCTGCAGCGAAACAACTAAACAAAACTGAAAATAGGTCAAAACCCCTCAATTTCTAGATGTAAAAAGAGTTCAGACAATCATCGCACCTAGGCTTCACAGAAATTGAGATGCATCACACTTGCTGCACTTGGGAGGTGCTATGCATACTGAGTCATAGTGGAAGACAGTGCGATGGTCCAAGGAGCGTAACTAAAATGAGTTTTGGCTCAAATGTGCAGTTGTTTTCAATGAATTACGCTGGATTTTGATGAACAATGATGAGCAAAGTATGATGGAATATATTGAGAAGTTACTAAGCTACCAAAAGGGCATCTGTATGTGCTTGCAAGTCAAATTTTTATTTCATAAACTAAACCAGAGATTGACTGAAGCAGCGTTCATCTACTATGCAATTGCAGAGCAAGATCAGTTCGAGGGCTACCTGGCTAACTTCAGACTCTGTCTATAGTTTATCAAATTGAACATAGGAGAAAAAATAACAAAAAACAAACATCTATTCATTCCCCAGTAGAGTCACCAATTTGTTTATGGGAAAACTAGTATTCCTAAAGGAATGCTAGCCCTCCAGGTTTGGAAACTACCCTAGAAATGTTAGGTCCCTACAATACTAGTGATTACCTCATTACTATTGTAGTTGTATCCCTTATTAATATTGTTGTGCCCCTATTGTCCCCATATTGTTATTACTGTGCCCATAGAATCCCTCTATTTGTTATTTTTGTGCCTTTATATTCATTATTGTTTAGGTCGGCTGGTTATATTTGTGACTCTTTAGACTCCTATATATAGAAAGGAGGTTTTGTCATTTGAATCATTAAGGAATCATTCATTTTTGTAATGTAAAGGAGGTTTTCCCCTCAAAGAGGCTGAATTATAAGGCATTGATCTATCTTTTCTATCTTTTTGTGAGCTGATTTCATAACATTTGGTATCAGAGCTTTGAATTCTAGGGTTTCACTGCTCCAAATAGGTCATCGTGGAATTTTCACTATAACTTTTTTTTTGCGATGTTTCAAAATCGAAAAACAAAACCCATTTGAGAAGAAATCACGTTGAACCTTGGGTCCGAATTTCAGATCTTTTCGCACTATATTTATAGAGATATGATCTGAGGAAGTTGGTCATCTTGCAGACTCCTGAATTACATTCCAAACAGATGACCTGGGGAAACTCGTCATAACTTTCTCTCTGATCATCGGATTGAAATTTCATAAGAAGTTATAGAAATAGGATGGACTATAGTTTCTTGTACATATTTTTTAGAGCCAAAGGTCGAAATAGGGACATGTGTTATGTCGTACAAGTTCGCTATACTGAACTAGTATATAATCAGATCATTGTGGGAGATTTGGTATAAATCTTCCTTGGAGAATCCAATTTGGATCAGACTAGTGGAATTAGAAAGAGGACACAAAGGGCTACTATAGGTCACTATTTTAGAACTGGACGATCCAAAATTTCAGAGATACATCAGAGGCAATATCCAGCTCCTACAAAGTGAAAAAAGGTGTGTAGATTTTTTTTAATTTTTTCTTAAGCTTGGTTTGAAAAATTAATTTCAAGGAATTAAAAGGGAATAGTAGAGCATTATTATCAGTAATTGATGCCCCAAGGAAATAAAATGCAAAAACCTAGTAAGCAACCTTAAAGCTCTAGCATGACTCCTGAAGAAGAGGAAGAAATACTACATGATATATCAAAATTACAAGACCAAGTGCAACAAATGTCACTCTCACAAAATCTAACAGGAGCTAAGATAAACGGCGTGGAATCTACGATAAAGGGCATGGAAGCTAAGATGAATGGCATGGAAGCTAAGATGGACGATTTGAAGATAGACTTGAAGAAATATTTGAAGACAGACATGGCAGATTTGAAGACAGATTTGACAAATTTTCTACAAGAAATACTTACTAATGGTGAAAGGTTAGTAAAGGAAACTCATGATGTGAACAAAAGAAATGTTAATCATGATTTCGTAGAATCTAATGTTAGATCAAAGATGCACCATATTCCAAAAATCGATATGAGGAAGTTTGATGGCAAGGATCCCGCAACATGGATAATACAGATGGAGCAATTTTTCAATCTCAATAATGTGCAAAACACACAAAAGGTACATATTGCAACTTTATATTTGGAACCAAATCAGTTTGTATGGTATCAATGGCTTTTCTATCGTAAACAAAATTATCACTTGGGCAATTTTTACGGAAGAATTGATAGCACATTATGAGGATACAAAAAGCAACACTTTTTTTAGCCAATTGATAAGTCTCAAACAAAAGGGTTCAATAATGGAGCACATTGAGGAGTTCCAAAAATTGAACATAAGGGTAAAAGATATTACAGAGGAGCATAGGATTGATGCGTTCATAGGGTCTTTAATGGATAATATCCAACATGATGTTCGCCTTTGGGAACTTGATTCATTAGAGAAGGCATTCAGGTTAGCAAGAA
>APFE031233974.1:6144-16218 GCA_000404065.3 Pinus taeda
CATATGATGATGGAGGGGAATTATTGAGTATGAAAAGGTGGGAATGATGCCTCTATCAGGATGAGTTTGTGGAGCGCCATTGTTTTCCAAGTGCTCGAATAATGGATTCAAGCATTCAACCTAACTGGCATGAGATCCTCCAGAGGATGATGAATAGATGAAGTGGCATATGTGCATCCCATTTTTGTATGTATGGTGGTTATAAAATTCTATGGACATGCCAAGTGTATTTATAATAATGGATTCCAAACACCTATATGGATGGTACATAAAATGGTTATGCACATTGTGGTCCCATTGCCATTTGTTTGTTTTATAGATGCCTTCTTATGGGAAGAATGGATGAATGCAATTGGAGGAAGGAAATGGTGTTACCAATCTTGTTTGGAACTGTGTATATGGGTTAAGTGGACTAAATTTGTAGGTTTTCATACATGTTGTCACCATCCCAAAGTGTAGCTTCAGATATAATGAACAGATGCTTACATAGACGACATTAGGGTTGGACAACAACAATGTCAAATGGATTGGGTTGTTGTTGTAATATGGATGAATGATTAAGTGGATCATCCCTAGGGCAATCTAGAGTGACATAGGACTCTAGAGTATCTTCAAGATAGGGAAGAGTAATGGCACTAAAGCTTACACTACCAGATGCACTAGGAGGGTTGGGAGAATTCCTTCTCCTAGACTTTGAAAAGTGGATTCACCCTTACCTAGACATTGAGTGGAAATGTGATGACCAAAATATGGATGTGGTTCAAATTTTTTATTTTGAAGTAAGGGGTGATTAAACCAATTATAATAATGGGAGACATGGTTCACATAAAAATGTCTTATATGAGAGACTAATGACAAGTGGATCTAATGTCCACTGATGTTGAGACCAAAGTTTCCTCTGAAGAAGGTTCAAAAGAAGCATAATAGGAAAGTTGAAAAGAGTATGAATATATTGATCCCATGGATGATGATAGGTAGAGAATAGGGGCAAAACTATTCGTCATCTTGAAATTAGGAGGGGGAATCACGATGATGGGTTGAGAAACCTCTTATCCTGGTGAAGTATTTGGGCCAAGACCCACAGGTAGAGGGGAAGTAGAGTCACTATGAGTGGCATCTAGCTCGTGAAGCACTTGAAGTGTATCACAAAAATATTCGAGACATCTCGAGTGATGGGAATAATTTCTATAATTATCATACAAAGCACAAGGGTGGTTCATGCATAAGGTTTTGTTCTTCTTGGCGAAATCAGGGAAGGTAACATGGACCTTAGGAATGTTAGGGTTGGGAAAAGTATCAGAGACCACATTATTAATATGGGTAAGTTCGATACAGTTATTTGTGGCATTCCCAACAACATCACATAAAGCACATGGAGGAGAAGGCTTTGATGATTTAGGAGGAGTGGGAGTTGCTTGGGAAACCTTGTCTTTGCTTCTATTTTTATGGGATTTCCCCCCCTCACCAGATGCTTTCACAACTGGAGTGGATTCCTGCTAAGGCGGTTGTGGCATGAAATCAAAGGAAGAGTGATCCGAATGGAAAATGGCATTTACCCATGGTATTCATCCAACCATGGAATTTACCAATGGTATTCATCCACCCATGGAATTTACCCATGGTATTCATCCACCCATGGAATTTACCCATGATATTGTAAGTGGAATCCACCCATGGTATTCATTAACCCATGGTATTGATGTCACATACAATACCATTGGAAAATACCATGGGTGAATGAATACCATGGGTGGACACCACTTACAATACCATGGGTAAATTCCATCAATGGTTGAATACCATGGGTAAATTCCATGGGTGGATGAATACCATGGGTGGATGGACACAATGGGTTAATGCCATTTTCCATTCAAATAAAAGGGGTGGTAGGAACCAGTTGAACTAGAGTCAAATTCGTAAAATTTTTGATTTGGTCGGGAAGAGTGTTTGTAAGAGGATCAATGTACCAGACTAGGATCCCCAAGGTGATATTGGGAAGACTCAACATAGCCATTACATGAGAAAAAATATTCCTGGTGGTGGGAATAATAAAGGTATATGACCAGAGGGGTAATGACCTAGAAGAAATTCTCCTAGATGGGAAAAACCTGGGGCAACTATTCCTGGTTGAAAAAGACCTAGGGGGACACCAGCGGAAGGGAATTGGCCTGGAGGAATTGTTCCTTAAGGATGAAGTCTTGAGCAGGGAGTTTTGGAGGATATGGATGCCAGGAAGACGTACCAAACCTCTTGCTAGCGGCTCGTGACACTTGAAGCATGCAAACACTTGAAGAACTAAGCTCAGAAAGAGTATGCAATAGGCCATAATAGGCCCAATGAAACATGCAATCTTTATAGACTCTAGGGGAAACATTGGTAAGGGGGGAGTGGTCTTATTTCTAGTTATCAATGAAATAACCACTAGTACAAAATGAGATATTAGTGACTACGTGACTAAAAATTTAGTCACCACAATTATTTAAAGTGAATTACTACTAAATTTGAGCACTTTTAAGTGACTCAACTAAAAATGACTAACTCAAATGACTAATTTAGCCTAGGGATAAAATATACGACTAGATAATAAGTGACCCAACTAAAAATGAATAAATTAAATGATTAATTTAGTCTACAGCTAAAATATATGAATAGATAATAAGTGATCCACAATTAAAAATGATTAACGTAAACGACTACTATAGTCCAAGAATAAAAATATGACCAACTAACAAGTACAGCAAGTATATGAATTAATCATTTATGCTAATCATTTTTAATTGTATCACTTTGGAAATGGAAAATTTCAATGTTGATGCTAAAGTGTTACATTTTACTAAATTGCAATACTGAAGTGACACTGATTAGGGTGGGCCACCAACCCACAATCCATCCCTAGCAAATGAACATGAGAAAAAACCAAGACCCATTGAAAAGGGAAAAATAATTTAAAATTTTCATAAATCAAACCTTACATTAAAAATCATAAATAGAAATATATTACAATAAAACCAAAATCAAAATTACCCACCCATGAATTCATTCCATTTGTTTTATTGGGGTATGGGATTTTGTATTTTCAATATCTGTATGTATGTATAAGTGTTACTTTTTGTGAGTATATTTGTCCAAATTTAAGAGTTGATGTTGAATTTTTGTGCATATCATGCATTTCCATTGGAAATGTTAAATTGAAATGAATTTGGGGAAAGGAAATGAAATGCACAATGCATGCTTCTTCCGCGTGCCTGCCTTTGCCTTCACCTTCTCATCCTCGATTCTTGTTCTTCACTGACGCACTACCTTCTCCCTCTGTGCATTGAGATGGTTATTGAATCTAAGAGCTATCGATATAATCAATATATCTATTTATAGGACGAGGGTTTTTGTAAGGTTGGTGCCTCTCTAATCCAAAATTATTGATTTCATTGAAGGTGTTAGATATCTGGAACTAGGTGTTGCATGCTTTTATTGGAATAAATTTACTCAAAGTTTTTGTTTTCTTATTTACAGAGTCCAAGATGAAAATTATCCTTTAATAACTAGATTTTATTAGCAAATTTTGATAATCTAGTTGGTGAGGCAGGAAATTTGCTAAAGGTGGAAGAGTTTATTTTGGGGTTTCTTGAATACCCAATGTCATATTATTGCTTGCAGTGTAATTTTGGGAAGAATTTGCTAAATGTGGATGAATTGTAGCCTTCTTATGCTTTTCAAATAACCCATTATTGTCTGTTTGAGGGCCCAAAAAGGGTTTATTGGGTAAGGGAAATCGTAGATGTCATTGAATCTATTTTTTTTTGCATTCTTTCTATATTGTTTTTCAAGAACCCATAAAATTAGTGGGTAAATGGAATTTTACAACTACCTGGTTAATTATTCTATGGCCTAAAATTGCTAGCTTGAGAATCCTCAAATGGGAGGGTTTTGGGCTTGTGTACAATCTAGGCATGTGTGACCTTTAAGGGTAATTTTATAGCTTCTTCATTTGATATATCGATTTTCCTACCTTTTAATAGCTTATGAATCCTCCAACGAGAGGGTTTTGGGCTCATGTTAAAATCTTGGTGTGTTAGGAATTATAAGGAAATCTTCCAACTATCTAGAAGATATATTTATTTCTCAACCTTTTGATAGCTTAAGAATCCATCTACCAGGAGGATTTTGGGAATCATTTGGAAGCTATTCATTTCCCTATTTTTGGTATCTTGAAACCCTCCAGTAGGAGGTTTTGTCAGCTTTGAGTGTGTGGTGACTTTTAATTGTCATTGAAAATAGGGTATCTAAATCTGAATATTTTGGCCATTTTGGGGTGATTTGGGCCAGGGAATTTTTGTCCATGGATTCAATTGATCTATTGATGGTTGCAGTAAGATTATAAGATAGTGAGGGAAAGAAAATTAGTTTTTATTGTGCATATAAAGTCTACTTCCTTGATTGAGTTTGGTTCTATTCTTTGCTTAGTGGCGAATATGAAAGGCATGAATAATGACAGGGAGGGGTTTTAGATGCTACTGGGAGAAATTCTCTATGCTACCTCAGCTCTACCTCATCTAGAGGAGCTTCATAATGTTAATATAAAATCTCCCAAAGGTGAAAAGAATGGGAGTTGTTATACTAATTCTTGTAAGTCTTCCATCCCACAGATATATGAGGATTTTTATCAGGATTATTAGGAAGTAAACAATATGTCTCAATCCCTTGCAAGAAGCAAGATTTCTTAACATTCTCATACATCCAACCATCCTCTTAAATCATTATATAGCGACGTTCCCATGGATGGTTGTGGGCGAGTAGACTCCCATAAACTCTAAGAAGTCCAACAATCTCTATCATAAGCAATATTATGCTAGCAAAACAAGATGGAGAAAGGATAAGGGGTCTCCACCTTAACAATGCATCATAATAGGGTTTCCTTTCCCTCCCAGCAATATTTTCTAGACCATTAGTCCCTTGTGAGTGTGTTTACAAATTTTAATTTTGAAAAAATCAATGTAATTGAACAAGCAATTCAAGAGCCATTTGGGAATGGAGGAGGGTTTGGTAATGGACTTGTATATGATGGACATGGTCCAAGTCAATCTGGTGTAGCATATTTTTTCCTCAATGTAATGGGCATGCCCGTTTCAAAACCTTTTACCCACACATTAAATTCTCTAGGCTCAAAGGAAATTGTTCTAGATTTAGTAGGCATACATGGGGTCAAGTATCCTATTCATTTTGCAAATAATAATGGTAATACAAGAGAAATTTACATGCTTTTGAAAGATAATACTTATGGTGCAGTTGCATCTAGAAACAATTCTATTGGGTCATTTTATGATGCTTCAAGAGTATTGTTGGACCTAGACTGTCGACGATAGTTTCCTCTAATATACTCTTCATGGGTGCCACTAGTGTAATCCTATCAGGTTCTACCAAGCTCAACTAATTTTGGTACAAAGGTTGGGTTTTCTATATTAAGTTTGCAACAACAATAATTTTAAGACCCCCACTTTGGATCCTACTTGCAACCTCAATGTTCCCCTATTTCTGCGCTGCAATAGATGAATCCAATGTACTTGACATGGTAGAAAATTGAGGATGAAAGGTGTAACATAATGCACTAGTAGTATATTTTGTTGCAACAAGCTCAAGATTTTTTTATTCTGCCCAATCTAGCACCATCTACAATTGTTGGAAATGGCTCTAACTTGGGCCTCAGACTGCAAGATCCTATGAAACATTTTCAACAACTTGAACGACATCATGACATCCATAAAATTGGAGTATATATAGAAGAAGGAGATTGTGCTAGTCCTATTCCAGGTATGACAGAGACATTCAATCATAATTACCTGGACATCCCTCTGCAAAGTGGAAACATTTCAAGGTATAAGAGTCATTGTTTTTGTGGAAGTAGTGAAATTTTACCCTTTTCTATTTTCAGATGTAGGCTGCTGCAAGTAAGATGATGTCTCAACCTATTTCTCTTTCACTCAATGATCCTTGGATCATTGCAATTTTGGATCAATATGAAAAACCTAATCTTCCTAAAAGGATTTTGACTAGAAATGGTTCACGTGGTGTGAATTCCCTTACAACCATTAATTCACCATCTCCAGGGGGACAAAAGGAATTTTTAGGTGCAAGGCAACATCTAAATGGAAAATATTCTTCTGCTTCATTTTTAGGGCCTTTTAAGTTGGATAATCATGCAAATTCTAAAGGAGTACCTTCTCAAATAAAAGAACATGAAATTTCATCCAATGTATTACCTAATTCTCAAAAATAGAAAGCTAAATATAGTTCATTGGAAGAAGTAGAAGGCCATATATATGTTAAAGCAAAGGACCAACATGGCTGTCATTTTCTACAGAATAATTTCGAGGAGGGGAGTCTTGAGGATGTGCAATTTTTTTTTGTTGAACTGATTGATCACATAATTGAACTCATGATTGATCCATTTGGGAATTATCTCATCCAAAAGCTATTGGAGGTGTGCACTAAGAACAAAATATATAAATACATATTGTAGTAACTAGGAAACCAAGTAAGCTTGTCAATATATCTCTTAACATGCATGGTAAGTGTCAATTTATTGAGTTTGAGTTTTCCAATAATTTGATTG
Organism: Pinus taeda; assembly: GCA_000404065.3. Lineage (NCBI taxonomy): Eukaryota > Viridiplantae > Streptophyta > Pinopsida > Pinales > Pinaceae > Pinus > Pinus taeda. The sequence continues at coordinate 12,752 of APFE031233974.1, forward strand.
AACTATATTGTATGGGGATAAATATTGCATGTGGACTATATTATTCTAATTTTCCATCTCCTTGAGTTTAACCATAAGAATATATTTATATTTCACTTTTTTTTGTTTAAGTTTCATAGTTTACGACGATTTGGATACTAAAATTTTTGTTATAGAACATGAGTTATACAAAAATTGATAGAAACTTTAAAGACTCCAGGAAAAATCTCTCTGGTTATAATAACATTTGAACTAGGTGTTGTTACTTTGATAAAGGGCTTGAATGTCAATCATGATGTACATCAGTTTTTACGACACTTCACCATGAAGACAATCAAGTAGTGGACACCTACACCTTGGAAGCCTCATTAAATCAATGAAAAATTGTCATTAGTATGTATGTATGTATGTATGTATGTATGTATAAAAAGTACCATGGTTTTAATCAATTATTTATGGTAGGGCATGGTTCAAATTATTATATGAACATCTCAATCTGTTTATTTTTGAATTTTTTTCCCATGTAATGTGGGAAATAATACTTAGAGGGGGGTGAATCAGTATTATCAGATCAATATTTTAATTTCCCAAACAGATTTATATACGCTACTTCAGCTAATTGAACTAGCGTGTACATGCGACTGTACTTAAAGCAACCAACGTATATGCAGAGAACTTCTAATTTAGACAGTTTATCATGTATTGAACTTTAACCAGTATATCAGAGATTTATTAGACAATGCAGTAAAAGCAGAATAAAGCATCACACATAAGCAACACACATGAACACCAAGATATAAGGTGGAAACCCAATGTGGGTAAAAACCACCTGCTGCTATCATCTATGTCTTATTTTAATAATAAGAAAATCTGTTTACAATCTTGCACTGGTGCAGACTCATACCAATACGCAGGCACCCACCTGCAAAAGGCTACAACCTTCTCTCGTTCTCCAGCTACTACTAGAAGGGAGCTACAACCCCCTAGCTCTTGTACTAGCCAATAAGTTTACTAGTACGTAGGTGCCAGCCTATAGAAAACTCCATACTTCTACCAGGGACCACGTTTCATGAATTTTCAGACTAGATACTCTTGGAACACAACACCATAATCTGAAGGCCACATTTCATTCAATTTTTATACTGGACCCATCAACAACATCATAATTGCAATACAATTGTCAAGTACATCTGCATCAACCAATCACTAAAACTCAATCACCATAACCTGAATCTGATCATTCAGAACACTGTCACTAGAATACCGTCACCAGAACCCAAAACAAAAACTAGAACTCTGGAACAGCAAACAGAAACAACTGAAACATACTTCATAAGGTATACGCTACTTCCATGTATCTAACCAGCATGTATACACGCTTTTATCAAAGCCAACCAATGTACACATCTATAAATATTAATTCATAATTTTGCAGCTATTCCAGACTTCAGTTATACCTGGATCATAACATTTACAGAATAACACACGTGTCAGTATTCAGATCTAGAATATGCATGATCAAACCACATAATGATAATTCATTTCAAGTCTTAAGATCCCAATCCATCATTAGATCTTATCCCTAATCAACCGCCAAGGTTCATCCTTGATTCAGATCAAGCAAAGCACCATAAGCCAATAACTTGCATACTAGATCTCACACTTCATCAAATATTCAATACTTGCCCACCTTGGCCTAATGATATTCTCCTCCTTATATAGTTTTAGGCCTTTCTATTACCATGGATCAAAACCACTTAGGACCAAATACCTAGGGTCAATACCTCAGACCAAATACATTGGACCAACACCATGGATCAAAATACCTTGGACCATATACCTCAAACCAAAGACTTAGTTTTCCAACATATACATGCTTTTCCTTCTGTGAAAGTGCGTGTGTACTTATACGCTACTTGTGTTCAGTTAACCTACGTGTTTACGCAACTTGGTCAAGGTGAACCTGTGTATACCTCTCTTTCTTCATTCTCTGTAGTCTGATCTGTAATTCTTTGTTGTTGACATGCTGCACTGTGATCTTTCATCTAAGTGAGTTTCCATGAAGGACAACCCCTGTATCATAATGCCAACATGTAATGCATGGATTATCCTTTTTTTTAAGAAAAAAAACTATATATTCAATATTTTAAGTTTTAATCAAAATATACATGTGTCTGACTCGAAAGCACTTATAATATGTCATGTTCTTTTGAAAAAAATATAACTTTACCAGACACTTAATTAGTCCTATATTTGTTTAGTTACAATCATCTTAGGCTCCTAAGAGGTAGCCTTTAATCTCAACAATATTGTTTCAATGTCCTAACATAACATCAAAAAACTAGGGAGATAACATCTCTTCTAACAACTTCTAGTAAAAAGAACTTTCCAAGAGAGAGATATGTGCCCTTTCTCTAAGTTCCTAAACAGATAGGGACCTCTCCTCCATTAACCCAACTTCTTTAGATAACGTATCAACTATTGTGTTGAATTCTCTATATCTATGCACAAAGGAAATAACATTAAATTCTTGCTTTACCTCCGGTACTTGATTCATTATTGGATATAATGATGTATTATCAATTCTGCACTAGAAGTAGGTCCTTTCCACATTGAAGTTGACACAATGGAAAGTTCTTTGACAAACGATTTGTCTCATAATTGATGTTTCTGTTTTTTTCATACCATTACAGGGGACTCATTTTTTATAATATTTGAGAAGGCCAAGCATAATAGTTTGAGGCGTGTTGAATCCATAGTTCCACAGATATTAGGGCAATATGTGGGTATCTTACATGGCACCTTCTTTATACACGCATCAAGGCAATTTGTCAATGTGAATTGAATATTCAAGAGAATGGAGAAGTAATATACTTTTTCCCTTTTTATGTTTGCGTATGAGGAAGTGAGCATCTATCATATTTAAATAAAAGAATGTGTGTTTCATCTGTGTTCCACTTGAGATTATCCATCATAATTGAACAAAGGGGACCTAATTTTAATTTGAGTGTTTGGTTATATCATTACTAAATTTGAGCCCCAGAGGCATGACTTGATATCTGAAATGGCTGATATTGTTGTGTTCCACTTGCAATTATTTGAGCAAATATTCTGCTGTAGTGGACCTGGTTTGAGTTGGTGAGCCCATTTTGAAGGTTTTTAAAGGCCTGACCAACAGTCTAGTTGTGAAAACTACATTTTATAGAGTAGTGCACTAAAGGGGGGAAACTGAAAATTCAGTCTAGCAATAGAGTTTACATTGAATTAAAATACCCATATAATAGAAAGAGATGTATTAATGGTTAGTATCAATAACTAGTCAAAAGATAATTTTCCTTACACATTTTCTATTGTTTTATCCATTTATTATATTGCTTCTAGTATAAGAGTTCTTGATTGCTCTGGGAGTGTGATCTGGATTAGATATTGCTTTTAGCTTGTGCAACATTTTATCATTCTTATAAATTTTATCCAAAAATGTCATTTCA
>APFE031233974.1:25305-40397 GCA_000404065.3 Pinus taeda
CCTCTTCTATAATGTCTTCAGCTCTGATACCATGTAGATTTTTACTTGTATATTTAATAACTTATGTGATATGCTAAAACATAAGACAAAAATCTACTCTACTAATTAGCAGAAACAAAATTTGATTGATGAAAACGCTAAGAAGAAAAGGAAGAATTCAATCGCACATAACACAATATTTTTATGGGGAAAGTAACTGCTCAAATCCCCGACTATATATATTTCATTAACCAGAAGATTTGAGAAGAAAATGTAATGCTTGTTCAACCCGAACAATATATGCACAAGTACAAACTAGCTCACTACTTCACAAACCAGCTCAAGCCAACACTTAGTCAAATCTGTTGCCCGCCAAGCCCCTACTTCCTTACGTAATTCCTAAGAGAATTAGCACATATTTAATTGGGAAAATTCCTCACCACAGCTGTGCAATCCATCCATATACCTTCTACTGATTACATGCAACATATGTACAACTCGAAAAATTATACAACTAATAGTACACTATCCCTGAACTCTAATCTCAACTGGGTCTTCCTATGAACTGGCATGCATGAATTATTTATGAGTGAATATTCAGTTAACTGGTGGAGCAATGAAGCTACACTGAAGTTTCTCCCCACTACTAGACCCCCTACTAGTTCCTCCAACTGTTTGAACTAGTATAATTAACTTTAACTCAGTTAGATTGAGTTAATTAATTACAACTCAAAAGAACTCAACTTGGACCCCTAAAAATTAGGAATCACTCTACACGACTCTAGATAAACTTCCAACTCAAATTTACTGAGCCAACTAAGTAAACTTAACTTAGTTAAGTGCTACAAGTTGTTATGAGAATATAATTACAATTTTATTCAAGGACAAATTAAATTAGAATTTATAGATGCTATTTTTAACATTTCTTATTGTTATTTTCAATGTGTTTAATATAGTGCACAACACATAATAAGCTCTTCTTGGAAAGTAGAAGCATTGTGGAATATTTTCAATGCACGTATTAGTTTTTTCTCCTCTCAAACATGGTGTCAGAGCCTAGTTTGTTATGATATGGCAAATCTGCAGGTTTGTATTAAAGTGTATGTAGCTTGATTCTAGAAGAGATTGAGAGTTTATTGTTGTTGTTTACATTGCTAAGTGGGGGGGAGATGACATTGACTTCAAGAATTCCCTTTCTGAACATCAAGTTGGTGTTAAATGTTGGGATTACTGCAAAAATGTTTTTTCTCTTGTTAGGAGAGCACTATATCTCCTAGCTCCTTGATGATGCTTTATGGGCATATGGATGCCTCAATTGGGGTGGATGATTGACATTAGAGTGTTTCTTTGGTGTTATTACCTATGGGGTTGATTCCCTAGTCAATTTGTTGACTAACCCATTGGGTGTGGACAATAGGGTAGTTAGTTGCTAGATTAGAAGAGGTACCTACCTAGGAGGAGCATTGGGCACTTAGCCCTTGGATATTGGGACAGAAATCACTTCTCAACAAAAAAACGAACCATAATTCACTTCTCAACAACCCCAATATGCTAGGTAATCCAAGAGAAAATATACCAAGCATATGCCACCAAGTTTCATCCCTTCAGGCACACTTTTCTAAGCATAAACTAGATTTGAATTTTGTTGGAATTAATGCTTCCATTTCATGTGTAGTTGTCATCATGAGTCCCTAGGCGTCAGTCTAGAAGTTGTTGATTCCTATGTGATGAGTTGGAGTCATGATCTATATGTGTTGAAGTCAGTGTGTTATGTCCTATATATATGTAATTGTTGTGATGAATAATATTATAGTGTGATTTGTGTTGTGTTGTGAAATATCTCTCTACTCATCTCTCAATTTTTAGCATGGTATCAAGGCCTATTCTATCCTGACTCCTTCCTGGGAGGGCCAGGAAGATGCGAGAGGGCCTTGAGTTTATTAATCTTATGTAAATAGATTAGGGTAGAAATTTGTGTTGAGTGTGTTTGTTGTGAGTAAATTTTATTTTTATGCTGAACTGAATCGTTAAAGGATAGTGTGCCTATGTGTATAGCTTGGATCTGCAAGGGATAATGTTTGTGGATGGGTGTTGTCACATAACGGATTTTGAAGAGCAACTGCACAAATTTGTGTATTTTTTTTATAGACTTGTATGCGACAAACAATGAGTTCTCTGCAAATCTTAGCAGGCGTCCGGGAGGTGAAACGTATCCACTATGAAGAAACGAGCCAATTTTTTCATGAGATGTTGGCATATAATAATTGGCATAGAAAAGGGAGAGAAGGCCAAGAAGTTATACAAGAATGCGTAGGATATTCCAAGGTAATAAACACTCACGTAGGTGCCTGAGAGTCATCACACATAAGTTCCAAGTTGTGGGGGACATAATCCATCACATAGTTATTGGAGGGCCGATAGGGAAATCATGTTGGATATCAAGCCTGATAGGTATAATTAGTTCTAACCCTTTATTTTCATAGCGTATGAAGATCCAAGTTTGCACTTGGCAATGAAAATTAACATCACTACCTCAGGTCTGAAGAGGAGTTTCCATGTCGAATGAAAACTGTCATTTCACTAGCCTCTCTTTAGATCACCATATTTTCTTCAAACTGTGCTCATTAGAAAATTAAAAGGATTGGAGAAACGTCGTGTTCAATGTGAGATGGAGGAGAGTAATGAGGGATTCTAGAATGAGAATATTGGATTTGAGGAGTCTACAATTTATGCTGCTGCAAGGACATGCTGCATGGTGAGACTTGGACTCTACCTGCGAGCATGTTGAAGTTTTGAAGCCACTATCATGGATCCTGGAGCCAAGCGAGGTATTTTTTCAAGGAGTTGACTACTATGTGTATTTGTCCCATGTTGATTGGAATCAATGCTCAGATATTATGTAGCCCTGAAGTGTGGAATTAAAATTTTCTATTGTGGCAATGATTTTTTTAGTGGGTCAATGTTTTAGGGTTTTTTTTGGGTCTCTTTTATGGTTTGATATGTAAAGTTAGTGTGATTTCATTGTAATAATATAAAAGACTAGTTAATGAACAAAAAAAACTATCAAGTTGATGGTTCTCAACGTTCTGCAGTGCCAAGAGAACACATCATTAACTTGGTTATGTTATATGCTAATGTGTCTTGTCATTCTTTGGTGCTTCAAGAACATTAGTTACATGCTTTGTTCATATGTATGCAAGTGTATTTGTAAAAAGGTTAGTTGTATAATTGACTACTAGATACACTTAGTACCCAAAAAAATCACCTATATAACTACCAAAAGTGTAGTTTGATGCATTTTGATATATGGGAGTTGGTCCATAGGGTGATTTAGTATTAAGATTATTCTTTGGGACGTCAAGAAGCGTCAATTGTACAAAGTCCATCAACGATGGTCAGAGGAAGTTATGTTTTAAATGGAGGTCAATTGACAGCTCGAAGATGTGGTGGTGAAGAAAGAGTGATGTATTCCAAAGTGGATGTGAGTGTTGATGAAGACCAGTTAGACATATATCATATTGTTGTTGTAATATGTGTTTTGATTTTTTTCCATGTAAGCATTAAGGGAGGGTGTTGGAAGTAACGCTTCCATGTCATGTGTAGTTGTCATTGTGAGTTCCTATGCGTTAGTCTAGAAGTTGTTGATTCCTATGTGATGAGTTGGAGTCATGATCTAGATGTCTCGAAGTCAGTGTGGTATGTCCTATATTATATATGTAACCATTGTGATGAATAATATTATAGTGTGAGTTGTGTTGTGTTGTGTAATCTCTCTCTACTCATCTCTCAATTTCTAACAAATTTATTTTACCTACTACAAATTTACAACAGTAAATCTACCATTTTATCTTCAAAATGTTTGTGAAAGAACTTCACACTTTTGGCCCTTGACATGTCAAATTGGTATGAAAGGTGTCAAAAATGGTGCAACCAAGAAAACAATGAAATGCTGCAAAATAAAATTTGAAACTACATGAGCATTGGACAACTGGAAACTTCATATGTGTGTATAAGGATGAAGTACATGTATATACCACAACTTTATTATCACAAAGTGATCACAATATTTCAAGGTCCAAAGAAGGCTTTTCTGTTAAAAAATAGTCCTACCGTTGATTTGAGCTGCCCATACATATGGTTGGCCCCACTCTTTATTCATGACACATTTGTTTACATAGAAACAATATCATATTCATTGGGGTTGTACATCACTATTTTATGGAATTGTGGGTAAACATGCCTAACCCATGAGTTATGAAATATACACTATTATCACATGGGTTATCCACCCTTTAATATTATGGAGTTGTCATTGTGATGTCATGGGTCCAAATGTTCGCATATTGTTATAGTGGTGGATGCATATGATATGCTACGGAGTTGTTTTTATTTCTTGGCACATGGTTCCATCATGTGATAGTTGTTCACATGAATGGAGCCGTGTCTTTAAGTTGTGGGTTGACCTTTCCATTACTTAGCCCATGACCTTTAAGGAGGAAATGTGACACTTTAATTTAATGGAGCTATATTTTTATTACATTGTCTCGTTGAGCTTGCATAATGATTGATTAATCCGTCACATGTATCACGGGTATCATATGAATCTGCCTTGAATTGGATCCATTGTTTGGTTGGCGTTTTGGGTCCTTCTTCACACTCAAGTGTGTAACTATATTATTTTAACATTGTTGACTTGTCTAATGGGTTTGATTACATGGTGCAGGAGCATCCAGCTCAACAATTTCATTGTATTTTAGTAGACATAGGGGGTCTTGTGTTTTCAAGGGAGTTGGTTTCCTGAGTATTAAATTAATGTAATTATTGAGGTTTCTAAGTAAGTTTATGAGAGATATTAAGAATAGGAATTAATTAGATATTGTGAGGAATATTTTAAATGTTCTTGAATGTTGGAGAACATGAGATATTTAGGCTAGTTAAGATTCCATAGGGTTTGGGAGATTTGGAAATCAATTGTAAATATTAGATTAGGAATTGGTTTCATAGTTTGTGGAACCAGAGAGGATCCTTAGGGATTAGTTGAGTGAAAAGTGGATTTAGAGGATATTCAGGATTTAGCTCAAAAGATTAAGGATCTGAACTGAAATGGGTTACAGAACCTTTTATATAAATGTAAGCCTAAAAGGCATAGAGAGAGTTAGATAGTGAGTTACAGTGAGAATCAAAGTTCAGATTTTAGATAGGGTTTGACCATAAGCCTACGGGACGGAAAGGAAAAAGGCCACTGATTAGAAAATCAGGCCAAAGAGAGATTCATTATGTAAATAATTTTTTATAAAGATAGAGAATTCAATTCCTGAGTTGTGTGGTGTGTATTAATTAATGGAATTGTAAATTATGTGTGAATTAGAATAATTTCTGCATAGTACATGTATGCAGGTGGAATTAAAGTAGAACACAGAGGTGGAGAATGAAGGATAGTGGTCTCATTGTTTGAATCCAATTGAAGGATCAAATTTTAAGTTCATATGTGATACCACTTAAAAGTACATAGAAGTAAGTTCAGGAGGAAGTTGCATTGAAGAACAACCAAAGACCATAAACCCTGGGGAAATCCTAAACCATAGAAGAACAAAGAGAGGATATTACACAAAGAAGGAGTACAAAAATCAAAAGTGATTGAATAATCTCAGAAAGGATAGATGCATAAAGAATCATATAGGAGAGTCGGATGAATAGACCATAACACTAAGGAATTGCATAAAGACGAAGAAAGGAAAGGAGGAAGAAATGAAGTAACCGTGCACAGAAACCATTGAATCAGTCAGATCAACATACGTGATTGATAGAATAGGATCAGCGGAGATCCTATCATGAAAAATAAAGTCAAGAAGTGAAGGGATCAGATTAAGTCACGTGACAGCAGAATAATGGAGTGGCCTACAAAAGCGGTAAGTAGTATCTTGCGTGGTCTCAAAATGGTAAACGATATTTTACAAATTCACGCGATTAACTTGAGGGGTTGACACGTAGCACATTGGTGGGAAAGCAAAACCACTTATCTCATGCGCCCTCGACCTGTTATGTATTGTGCTAATAATCACGTGAGATTACACGATCATCGTTGGATTGAGGTAAATGAAATATATGGTAGAGATCAGTCGGGCTAGTTTGCACGTGATATGTCGTGATAGCCATTGGATTAGATGAGACAGATCGACGATGGTAATTTGGAGCACCCAAAAGTCAATTTTTGAAATAAATACGTCAGTTGTGCGACACGCGGTTGACGGTGATTGGTCAAGTTTGTTGTGGATCGAACGGTAAGAAAATCCACGGGTATAATCTAATTAACATGTGATTAAATAGCTTCGGCTTAAGCATTTAATTAAGAGCATTAAACCTTGGTTTAAGAAGGTTTTACTAAGCAAGAATACTAAAATTATTGGGACATAGTGTGACGTGCAATTTTATTTGCATAATGTGGGTAAATGCAGCTTTTGCTGCGTCATTTTTGGTATCAGAGCTGAACAAGGAAATTCTGCATGAAAAATTATTTGAGAAATTTAGAACAGAGTTATGTTTTGGAGGTATGTATACATGCAAGAGGAGATCAAATTATAAATCTAACAAACAATCGGCACACATAGATAAAGTGTAGCAGAATTTGCAGATGCAAAGAAACAGAGAATAATCCATTCAAAGTGCAGGTGAATGGTATAACAAGATCATGCAGAGATCTTGAAGGTGAGATGATATGTTTTTGTTTTAATTTGGTTTGAAGATTGTGGTTGTGGAATTCAGGTTGTAGATAAAAGAAGGTATCTCAGCAAAAGAAAAGAAGCAGTAATGAAGAAAGTTGGTAAGAATTTCTGAGTGAAGAAGAGGTGGCCAGAACCTTTTGTTTCATTTGTGATTGAAATACAAGAGAACAATTGTGTTCTTAAAAGGTGTAGATGAGTTGAAGCCTAGAAGGAGAAGAGAGAAGTGCTCAAAGAGTTTCAAGAGAATAGAGAACCAAGTGCTTGCCAAAAGACCAAGTACAAAGGAAAGCTTGGTGAGGTAAGTGATAGCTGGGAGGACTTGCTGTTGTAGAGGCTTTAATACAATTCATAGTAAGTGAGTGAGGAACTCATGAAGATAGAGAAGGAGATGACTATTGATAGTCATAACAGAGATAACAGAGGTTCTGAGAAAGACTACAGTAGAAGAAAGGTGAAGAAACAGGATGCCAAGGCAAATGGCCTATAGAGACAATTAAGTGAAGAAGAATATGAGAGAGAGTAGGCCAAGATTGCAGTTCATCTTGAGTTATTGATGGAGATGTTGCAGATAAATAAAGAAGACCAGAGGCATGGTTGTGTCATAAGCAAGAAAGTAAAGTGGCAAAGGCTACAAGAGAAGAGAAATCAACAGGTGAATAAGCAATTAGCAGAAGAGCTGATGAAGCTTGAAAATATAATTAATGATAAATTGAAATCTGAAAAACTAAGAGAAGTTGAGTTGAGAATGGAAGTTTCCATTTGTGAAGCAGAACAAGGTGAAGTTTTGGGTGAAGATGAAGATGGGAGATCTATGGAAGATCTTATGAACCATTGTGTGACTTCAAGACAACAAGAATTTTACTTTGCTGAGGAAGGAATTATTGATGATTTTATGAACTGTTGGACAAACTTGGATTAGCAGGAGGATGTAAAACCTTGTATTTTTTAATCTAATAGTTTTGATGTGATTATAGGTTTTGCAGAAGATGAGAAGTATTTTGAAGTTTCCAAAATTATGGAAGAGTATCTTTCAAAAGATAAATAATTTGAAGTAAAGAAGGATGGAGAATGTCTCTCAAATGAGAAAAGCAGTGAATTATGGCAGCAAAAAGAATTTAGTAATACATTGATGTTTGAAGTTATTACAACACAGGAACAATTTCTTGTGAAAGAAGGAGATGAGATTCAGTCTAAAGAGTTGATATGTGAAGCAACAGTTGAGACTGTTGAACCTTGTAATTCTCACACTGATAGATTGTGTATAAATACAAGAATTATAAGTGATGATGAAATACTTATGAAGTGTCAAAGAGAAATTGAATTGCTGGAATATTTGTTGGAAAACTCAGAGTATGACATTGTGATTGCAGATGAAAGAGTTCATTACAATGGACAAGAGAAAAAAGACATCATTGAAGCAGATGGTGTGGGAGAGAGACTTGATGGTAGTTTCGAGAGACATTTGGAGGATTCTTTAGAGAGGTTGAATCAACTTACTAATGTGCTGATAGAGGAGGAAAATCAAAGCAGCATACTGAAATATTGCCAAAGGAAGAAGAGGTAATGAGGCCTTATATTTTTTTTGATAATTGTTTTATGATTACAGGATTTGATAAAAATGAGACAAACATGTTTCAAATTGAAGAGTCAGTTTTAGAACTGAAGAAAAATGGAAGTTTCCAGGTCAGAAATGCTGATGAGGAAAAAGAAAAGCGTGAAGATACCATGTTGATCAAAGAAATTAAATTGACTGTCAGAGTCAGTCAAGGGAGTAAAGGACAATTACTAAGGGTTGTCAAGGAAGAGTAAGGAAAATATGCTGGAATTGATGAACAACATAGTGATGTATTTGAGAGGAATCAAGTACAAGGGGAATTGGAGGACCATTTATTTTTTGAAAGTAAATTTACAGATATTGAACAGAGGTTGTTTTGAAAGTCATAAGAGGGTAAGGATGAAAGGGCGGTAGTAAGAATCCAGCAACTTCAAAGAGAAGATAAAAAACAACAGTCTGAATATGAGTGGACAGAGTACAACAACAAATGGCAAAGTATGTACCAGCCCAAGGATGTGATGGAGATATAGATTGAATAATTATGGTAATTAATGATGAAGCAATCTAGATGGAGGTGATTGACAACAATAGGAAGAATGATCAATCAGAATTTGAACCTGATTGACAAGGAGAAGAAGATGAAACAGAAGACAATAAACATACAACAACAACAAAGGAACAAAGCATTCAGACAACTACAAACTAAAGTTTGGGACCCTGAAGGTTTTCTACCAACATATGAGAACACATGATCTGGAGATCATGAATGTTTTCAACCTTGGGAGTGTGATGCAGAAGCATCTAGCTCAACAATTTCATTGTATTTTAGTAGACATAGGGGGTCTTATGTTTTCAAGGAAGTTGGTTTCATGAGTATTAAATTAATGTAATTATTAAGGTTTATAAGTAAGTTTATGAGAGATATTAAGAATAGTAATTAATTAAATATTGTGAGGAATATTGTAAATGTTCCCGAATGTTGGAGAACATGAGAGATTTAGGCTAGTTAAGGTTCCATAGGGATTGAGAGATTTGGAAATCAATTGTAAATCTTATATTAGGAATTGGTTTCATGGTTTGTGGAACTAGAGAGGATCCTTAGGGATTAGTTGACTCAAAAGTGGACGTATAGGATATTCAGGATTTAGTTCAAAAGATTTAGGATCTGAACTGAAATGGGTTACAAAAACTTTTATATAAATGTAAGCCTAAAAGGCATAGAGAGAGTTAGTTAGTGAGTTAGAGTGAGAATTAGAGTTCAGAGATTAGATAGGGTTTGACTGTAAGCCTACGGGCAAGAAAGGAAAAGGTCCACTGTTTAGAAAATCAAGCCAGAGAGAGAGATTCATTATGTAAATAATTGTTTATAAAGACAGAGAATTTGATTCTTGAGTTTTATGGTGTGTATTAATTAATAGAATTATAAATAGTGTGTGAATTAGAGTAATTTCTGCATATTATATGTATGCAGGTGGAATTAAAGTAGAACACAAAGGTGGAGAATGAAGGATAGTGGTCTGATCGTTTGAATCCAATTGAAGGATCAAAGTTGAAGTTCAAATGTGATAGTGCTTAAAGGCACGTAGAAGTAAGTTCATGAGGAAGTTGCATTGAAGAACAACCAAAGACCAGAAACCCTGGAGAAAACCTAAACCATAGAAGAATAGAGAGAGGACAGTGCACAGAGAAGGAGTACAACAATCAAAAGTGATTGGATAATCTCAGAAAGGATAGATTCATAAAGAATTGTATAGGAGATTCGGATGAATAGACCAGAACATTGAGGAATTGCATAAAGACGAAGAAAGGAAAGGAGGAAGAAATGAAGTAACCGTGCACAAGAACCGTTGGATCATTCAAATTAATGGACATGATTGATAGAATAGGATCGACGAAGATCTTATTGCAAAAAATAAATTCAAGAAGCAAAGGGATCAGATTAAGCCACATGACAGTAGAATAATGGAGCAGTCTACGAAAGCGGTAAGTAGTATCTCGCACGGTCTCAAAATGGTAAACAATATTTTACAAATTCACGCGATTAACATAAGGGGTTGACACGTAGCACATCGGTGGGGAAGCAAAACTACTTATCTCGCGTGCTCTCGACCTATTATGTATCGTGCTAGTAATTGCGTGAGATTGCACGATCATCATTGGATTGAGGTAAATGAAATATACGGTGGAGATCGGCTGGGCTAGTTGGCGCGTGATATGTCGCGATAGCTGTTGGATTAGATGGGACAGATAGACGATGGTAATTTGGAGCACCCAAAATTCAAGTGTTGAAATAAATACGTCAGTTGTGCGACACACAGTTGATGGTGATTGGTCAGATTTGTTATGGATCGGACGGTAAGAAAATCCACGGGTATAATTTGATTAACGTGTAATTAAATAGCTTTCACTTAAGCATTTGATTAAGAGCATTAAACCTTGGTTTAAGAAGGTTTTACTAAGCAGGAATATTAAAATTCTTGGGACATAGTGTGACATGCAATTTTATTTGCATAATGTGGGTAAATGTGGCTTTTGTTGCGTCATTACATAAGAACATTTTTGAATTTTCTTTCCTTAGATATTTTATTAATTCTTCTAGGAGAAGTAAGTGGATCTCAACAACTTATTTCCATTTGAAGTTGTGGAAGGGGTTATTTTATTGTATTCCTTGGAAAATTAATGTATCTAGGAAAATGGTTACTTCTTTATGTTGAGATGTTCCTGGAGGTAAAATATTAAGTTCCTTATAAGGTGTTCTTTTCTAAGGTGACGTTTTATTTGCTTTGTTTATATAGGTCATCTGGCCACATAGTGGCCACTATCGCCCAACTAAAGAAAACATGTTCAAGTTTCTTGCTTTTCTGAGAAAAAAATGACATTGATATTGTTGATGTTGAGGTATATGTCATATAAATCATTTATAGTCTACTTTATTTTATATTCCAATGTTCATCTTTTTTCATGGCTTATACTTTGAAGTGTATATTCTTTAATTTTCAGAGGAGAAACTCAATATTGATGGTAAAAAGCAAGAATTGAAGAAAGAGGAGAACAATAACACTGAATCATCAGATATAGAAAGAGAGAGAGAAGAGAATTGGTCTAGTGATACCCTTAAAGCCAATATCCCACATGAGATCGATACTATTGGTCAAGTTTTTAGAGTTGGTGAAGTCACCTTCAATGCCTTGGCACAAAATGTTATTGTTTTAAAGTGATGAAACAATATTTCATGTGTAAATTGTAGTCCAACCAATATTAAGTTGGAAATTCATATTGTAATACTTGAAATTTCATATAATATAATTTATGTGGTTGAAATTATTTATAGTTGTACTTGATATTATTTAGTATTGTCATTAACATATGTAACTTTGCCTTTTCATATTAGATGAACATGCACATTGTATTACATTTTTTTTAGTTGCAAAATCATACTAATTAATTTATGTTGATTAATAATGAACACATCAAATAAATCTAAAACTACTAAAATAGTAGCCTATATTTATTAAGATGTTCACAAATAAAATGAATATACACCGAATAAAATAGTCGTTTATAATGATTAATAATGAAAGTAAATGAAATGAATATAAACTACTAAATTAGTTGTTTATATAATGAATATGAAACTACTAAAAAAATATAAATGACTACTGTAAATCATAAATTTGTGATTACAAATAATGACTAAATTTTGCATATATACAACTACTAGTAGCTAACTTATAGTACATTATAACAATATTAAAATTTAGTCATATTTCTTTGGTCATTAATTGGTTTCAAATGATGACTAAAATTTGCATATATATGACCATTAGTAGCTAATTTATAGTATCTTATAATGTTGGTCATAGTTCTTTTGTCATTAATTGGTTTTATCGAGTGATCATATAGTAGTATATTTTGTTGTGTATTTAGTCATTAATTGTGGCAATTAATAATTAAATCAATGACTAAATTAAGGACCAAATTAATGACTAAATATACTACTAGATGATAAATTTGAGACAACCAATTAGCGACTAAGCTAAATACAACTAAAAGTTGGCCGCATTATAAGTTACTATAAATTAGCCACTATTGGACATCGACTGAAAAATGGTTGTTTATATGCAAATTGTAGTCATTTTTTAGTAACTAATTAGCCATTTTGTACTAGTGAATTGTGAAGGTTTGAAAATGTTTCTTAATCTTAATAATAATAATAAGGCTTATAAAAAATATTAATATGAAGGTCTAGCGATGAGACTTTATATTTAATAAGGTTTATTAAACTTTATATCTAATAATATTTGCAATTTATTTAATATTAAGTCTAAAAGAGATTAATATTTATATTAAAGATGTTTAATATCAAGGGACATTAAGAGTATTAATATTATTATAATTTTTATTGAGATTTTACACTTAATTTGATTAATATAACCTTTTTATTAAGACTTATATTAATAAATTGATATAATTTTTTTTAATACTGCAGCCATATTCAACCATGGCCAAACTAGCTCAATTATTGTCAATCATGGTTACCATGGTAATCCATCGTTAACACGGTCAACCATATCCATTTATAGTTAAACATTAACAATCATGGTCAACAATGTTCACCCATAGTCATCCACAATTTACCATAAATAACCATGTTAAAAAATTGACAGCATGATGTGACAATTAAATATCAATGTCACAATATATCAAGCAAAATTCAATGTCACAATTTGATGAACAAAAACTAACATTACATGCAATGATGAAAAATTTACATTGTAATGTATCAAACAAAAATCAACATTGTAATGTGACAAACAAAATAATTTAAACTATGGTTGACCAAATTTGGTCATAGTTGACCAAGGTTGATAACAGTAAACCATAGTCATCCATGTCAATCTTAGTCAACCATATTCAACCATGGACAATCTTATTCAATCGTCATCAACCTCAATCAACCTTGATCAAGCATAGTCATATTCGATCAACCATAGTCACCAGATAGTTAATCATGGTCAACCGTTATCTACCTTGGTCGACCATGAGTAATTATGGTCATTTTTTATCAACCATAGTCATTATAGTGAACCACTGCTAGCCATAGTCAATGTGGTCAATCAAAATCAACTATGGTCATCATGGTTTACAACATGGTTAACTATGGTGGCTCATAGTCAATTATAGTAGACCATATATAACTATGGTCAACATTGTAACCATCATCAACCATAATTGACTCTAGTTGCAATAGTTGACCATAGCTAACCATGGTCAACCATAGTTAGCCATAATCAACAATGGTATATCATAGTCAGTGATGGTCAACAATGGTCAATCATGGCCAACCATGATCATCTTTGGTCAACCATTGTTAACCTTGGAAACCCATGGCTAGCGCACCCTCAACATGGCCAATCATGGTTAAAATGATCACACGTACTCAAATCATCATGGTTGAAAATGGTCAACCATGGCCATACATTCTCAACATGGACAACTATAATCTATGATAGAAAAATATGGTCAACTATGGTCAAATTGGTCAAACCATGTTCATTGATGATCAACCATATTTAATTGTAATCTATTGCAATTAACTATAGTTAGTTTTGGGCAAGCATAGTCATCCATAATCAACTACATGTCAACCATAATAGACCCTCCTTTACTGTAACTTGAACATATTTAGCCACAAATTTGGCTGAAGTGGTGTGAAGGCAAACTCGCACTCCCTTATTACATTAGATTTTTTGTAGGCTCCAATATAATGGAGGCTACTACCTAAATTTCTTCTGCAAGTTACAACATGCTTGGAAGCTCTTACTTCCACTTACAAGCTCCACCTCATTCTTTTTCTGGCCACCACCTAAAGGAGACTACAATCCCCTACTCAATTTTCAAATGATTGTTACTGGTTACCTAGTCAATTTTCTCCGCTCTAAACTTTGAGTTTGTCCTCTATTCTGCTACTTATCTTCTCTGCTACTATTTCTATGTTCTACTTTGTTTCTATTCCTTCTCTTTTGTGCTTCTTGTCAAGATTACTTATCTCTCTTTCTCTCAAAAATAAATTCACTGACTTGTTTTTCATTCAAACTGGCACGTTTTATAAACTAGGCTTTCTGACTCTCTGCATTCCATGCGAGAATTCAAATTGAAGAGTTATCACTTGGACTTCTCGGGTTGTTCACAATTTTCCCCTTCATTTCCAAATCTGAAACTCAGTTCAAGACAAATACTCCATGAATTGCTTGGAAAACTAAAATTTTGAAGCCTAACATCAATTATTGCAAAAGAAAAAGATTTTTTTTGTTTTTAATGGCTTCAAGCATTCTTTTGTAATGTCTTTTCCATCAACAACATGATAATTCATGAGTTTCATGGCTTGTGATATACCATACTATACAAATGATTATGTTTAATTCAATCATGAATTCTTCAACTAATGTATCAAGGTCTCATGTGTCATATTTTCATTTTGATTGTAAGCCAAACATCAAGACAATCAACAGAATGATTAATAGTTAACATTCAACAATGATCAACCTTTGCACATCACATCACTTTGATCAACCTTTGCACATCCCTATACTTTGATCAACCTTTGCACATCTCTATACTTTAATCAACCTTTAACAAATAGAAATACACAATAATTAACCTTCGAGTCTTCAAGTTAGCCTTGAGTCTCTAGTTACTTGACCTTAACATCAAGCAACCCTTGCAACATAAACATCAACAATATCTGCAATATACACATGCAATCGACCTCTTACAAGAAACATCATAACATATGTAATTACTTACAACACCTCCTCTGTTATCAGGAAAACTAG
>APFE031233974.1:53506-63931 GCA_000404065.3 Pinus taeda
GAGAGCAAGTTTACAACAGAGCTCAGATCTTACAAGACAAGCTAAATAAAATATTTGACAAGAGGACTAAGGCTGAGAATTTCTGTGTTGGCAACAAAGTTTTGAGGTGGGACTCACGAAGAGAAGACAAGGGGAAGCATGCAAAGTTCGATTTTTTATGGAAAGGCCCATTTGTCATTAGTGCTGTGTAGGGTAATAACACGTATTTTCTCAAGTCCACAGCTGACAGCACAGTGGAGGACGGCCCTGTCAATGGCCGAATGTTGAAACATTATCGAGATCCCTTTTAAAGGATACAATGTCCCTGTATATATTTGTAGGTTAGTATTTGTACATATGGCAACACTTTCCTTTTTTGTTTGTTTTGTTTTTATGTATATAAGCAATCGATTACTTGGAACCAAAAAGTTATGGAAACAATGTCTCCCTGACAAATGACCACAAGTTCACATTTTGGATACACAAAGAAACAATTGTCACAGGATCTGGTGAACTAGATTTTGTTTGAGGACCATCAGTACATGGTGATATCATTATTTCAGACCTTTTACCCTGTGAAAACCTTTTTCAGGCCAGCTAGAAATTTCTTGAGAAGATGTTGCTGAAGCTCTCTCGCAGGATATAGTATCTGAAAGTTTTGAAGGTTTTATTTTATGATAAACTTCTCTAAAAATATTCTAAGTCAAAATAAGGCAATGATTGATTCCACACCATCCTTCCTTCATCATCTAAATTCAAAAAATTGGAACTCGAGAAAATCTATCCAAAGGACATGTTAGAAACTTGGTTGCCTGTGGAAAATGTTGTTGCAATATCAATACAATTTTTTTCAAGGACGCTGTCATTTGTTTTTGCCACATTTATCGAATGGATCTTCAGCATCTCTGTTTTCTTTCCTTTACTGTCCACTTAACTCCTCTGTTGTGGATGATGCTTACAATTATTTTTGTATATCCACAGATTCAAAAAGCACCTCATTTCCACTCATTTGTAACCTAGAGTAAAAAAGATCAATGGCATTTTCAGTGGTAATTATTGTGTGTAGATCCTGGACCTCCAAATGCACCACTCTCAGACCTGCTAAATCACAAGGGTACCATTTATGTTACATTGCTTTTTGAGATCACAGTTTACTTTGGCATGTGGAGTTTTCTTTGGTGAGCATACAAGTTAATGCTAATCTTGATATTGTAAAGTTTGTTTTTTTTGTCTGCAAACTGCCCTTCAAATTTTTTGGACACATCCAAACACATTTCCTTATCTGGTATCATACCATGTATTCTAGCTCTTATCAAACTAGGCTTATGTTTTAAATTAACCTTTGTGTGATCTAAAAAATCCATAAGTCTTATTTAGAGATAAGCGTTGTGGGTGATGTGCAAGACAGATTCACAGCCTCAGCACGACCCCTGATTTCAATGAATCCATCCACAACACTCTGAGCACTGATATATATCCATATGGTGTGTTTCTGAGCAATCATGTGCTCTCTGCTATCTGTTTTCTATGTTGGAAATGATACCAGATGGACAATTTTGTCCTGATAATGAAAGAAAGGTTGGAAGGCTCAGGCGATATGGAAGTCCAGAACTCGTTCAAGGGGCCTCTTGACACTCTAAGCTCAATAGAGAATTCATTGCCTATCAAAAATCAAAAGGAGCATATTAAATTTCATCTCTGGAAAATCAAAGTCCTTCACAAATTTGTCAGATGCAATTTCAGTCAAGCATATTGCCAAACCAGAGAATCCTTACAAAAAACAGCAAAAGCATTTGTTAGTGAAAACTCTGTTACTAGTACAGATGCTGGAAGTGAAATTTCATTATGCAATAAAATTGGCTTATCCTGATATCCAAATTATCTCCATTCACCACAGGAACCGTATGACCCAGTTGGCAGTGGCTACAGTGGCACTGAGCAAGAAGAAGATCTAAAATACATGTTGCAGGAACTAGAGACAGCATTAATGGTGTCTGAAAGTGATGATCCTGACATTGGATCCATGTGTGAGAAACAGGGATTTCCAGAATACTCAGAATGGAATATTGAGAACATGCACGACACAACTGATAATTATTGCCAAATCTCCTTATCTGTTTACCCCAAACCAGAGCAGGTAGAAGTTTCCTCAATGACACTGAACCATGTAAAAGTAGAAATAGTGAATGAGACCGGGTTGCAAGAATTGTGAGAGAAGCACCGTCCTACAATATTAGTTGCACTTGAAGAACGATCTAAAGAGCCACGTCTCTGGAAGAGCTCTAAAGGCCTCGCACGTAAGCTGTATAATGGTGACCGTGAAGAACATGCATCTACAACAGAGGGAAATATTCTAGGAGGTACCGTTAATAGGGGGAATGATGATTCAGATGGGAGTTTAGGTTTGACAGAAAGTGGGAGTTTTGATAAAAATGATTTGGATAACTTGAGTAATGGCTTTGTAGACAATGATGATGCAATTTCTGTTGCGAACCTTCAAGATCAGATAAAGTGGTTAAAAAACGAATTATGTCGGGCTCTGGAGGAGAAAAGATCTGCAACATCAAGTTTTGAGAGTATGGGATGTCCTTTTGTACCAAGGAAATCGCACCATGTTGTTTCGCACTGCCCTTGCACTTATGGAGTTATATGGCCCTGTGTTGGTCATGACAAAAGATGCAGGGGATTCAGTTACTCTGCTGCAATCTCTTGCAGGCTCAACATTTGATAGCAGCCAGCTTGTTTTAACAACTTGCATGGGGTATGAGTTAGTGAATGAGATAGATCTGGGGACAATTTGTTATTTAAAAAAAAAAAGGGGGTCCCTTCAGTCTTAATGATTTCGTGCGCATACACTGCTGGACAGTGCGCATACACTGTGCGCATTTGTCTTCAAAATTCCTCAGAAGAACAAAAGCAAGAACTGGAGTTTGATATCCCATACGGCGATGTAAAAGAACTGCTAATTGCATGTGCAAAAGTTGTTGCTGGTTATGACAATGACTCAATCAAGATACGTAAATTGATTGCAGAAATATGACAAGTAGTGTCAATATCTGGTGATCCAATGCAAAGGATGGGTGCTTATATGGTAGAAGGCCTTGTAGCAAGGTTGGCTTCCTCTGGAGCGATAATTTATAAAACTTTGAGGTGCAAAGAGCCTTCAAGTCCAGAACTTCTTTCATATATGCGAGTTCTGTTTGAAGTTTGCCCTTATTATAAAATTTGGCTATATGGCTGCAAATGGTGCCATTGCAGAAGCATTCAAAGATAAAGATAGAGTGCACATAATTGATTTTCAGATTGCTCAAGGTAGCCAGCGGGTTACATTAATTCAAGCTCCTACAGCGAGACCACGTGGTCCACCTCATGTTTTCCATCACCGGCATTGATGATCCTGTGTCAAATTATGCTCGAGGTGGAGAGTTAGAGTTAGTTGGCAAAAGGTTATCAAAGCCTGCTGAAATTTGCAATGTCCCTTTTTGAGTTTCACCCTGTGACTGTGATGGGACTCGATGTTCAGGTTAATACGCTGAAGTATCAAGCTAGGGATGCACTGGCAGTGAACTTTTCCTTTCAGCTCCATCATATGCCTGATGAGAGTGTAAATACAAGAAACCATCGAGATCGGATAATACGAATGGCAACTTTATGGAAACTTTAAGTTATTACACTGCGATCTTTAGGTGACTCTTACAAGAGAAAGCAAGGAACGAATCAATGTTGAGCAGCATTGTTTGGCACATGACATTGTGAATATCATGGCTTATGAAGGAGCTGAAAGAGTTGAAAGGCATGAACTAATGGGTAAGTGGAAGTCCAGATTCACTATGGCTGGTTTTAAACCTTACCCCTTAAGCTCAATTGTTAACTCTACCATCAAGTTTCTCTTGGAGGGATATTGTGGGAACTGTTGTTCAGTTGTTTTGGAATGACACTTGTTACAATAACATTTTTTGTGCCTGGTTTCCTTTCTCCTTCCAACTGTGGTGGGTTGATGATAGCTATGGTTCTATTATGGGTGTTCATGGGTTTGTCCGTTGGCTTCTCCTTTGCCCAGCTATATAAAGATGTTCAAGGGCGCAGAATGGAAGGAAAACACACTAAAAACTGCTTTCACATTTCCTGGAATTGTTTTCTGCATTTTCTTTGTATTAAATGCATTGGTCTGGGGTGAGAAATCTTCTAGTGCTGTACCTTTTGGGACTGTGTTTGCTTTGGTCTATGTTTTTGGTTTGGAATTTCCGTGCCTTTGGTTTTATTGGCAGCTACTTTGGTTACAAGGAACCTGCAAATTGAGGATCCGGTGAAGACCAATATAATCCCCAGGCAGATTCCAGAGAAAGCTTGGTATATGCGGCTCATTTCCTCAATACTAATTGGAGGCATTTTGCCTTTTGGAGTTGTATTCATTGAACTATTCTTCGTATTAACTTCAGTATAGATGCATCAGTTCTACTATATATGGGTTCCTGTTCATTGTCTTTGTGATCCTCATTGTTACATGTGCAAAGATTACCATTGTCTTGTGCTACTTCCACTTATGCAGCAAAGATTACAACTGGTGGTGGAGATTTTATTTGACTGCAGGCTGCTTAGCATTATACTTGTTTCTCTATACCACATTCTATTTCTTCACCAAGCTGGAGATAAGAGAGTTGTTTCTGGGATTTTATATTTTGGCTATATGACCATCATATCATGCTCAATTTTTGTGTTGACAAGTACAATAGGTTTCTATGCATGCCTTTGGTTTGTGCGGGCAATATACACATCAGTGAAGATTGATTGATGCTCTGCATGCTCTGGTGCTTGTTCCTTTTATGTTGTTTTAGAGATTTTGGGTAACATTGCAAGAGACACCAATACATGCTGCTGACGCTGCTTTCATTCAGTTTTCGGGCGGAATTCCTAATTCATCAAAGCATTCATAAGCATGTTGATGTCAAGGTTTTGCTTTGTGTTTTCATATTAATAGAGCCTTTTTCATCAGTCAGTTCATGATAAAGTGTTGGCTAACCGTGATTCATTGCCAATAAATATTGCCAAATCAGGTGGCCTTTTCCAAATCATCACTTCCATTTATCAGGTCATGTAAAGTTGCCAAAATGGAAGACCTCCCAAGACAGCTTGGTACATGCAAAGGGCACTCAGAAGACAGTGAGAGCAGCCCTGTCACATACAGTGATTCAGTTAAAATAAATTGTTCTTCAGCTTACTATTTTTCAGTCACTAGTATCAAAAGAAAGGAGCACTTCAATTTTTACATCAGCAACCCTTTTTCAAAACAGAATAGGAAAAAACTCCAGTTTTTGTGACATGTGTTGAAGCCATACTCAAGCAGTACTCAGGCAGAGAAACATGTAGAAATAAGCACGCAGAAGAAAGCAGGCAGTGCTATATGTGCGCAACGATTCAGTTCATGAGAGCGCTATGTCTGGGCCTCAAGGAACCAAGTCATTTCAGCGGCCAACCAAGAAGTGTTGCAGTCTATAGCGACAATAGAAGATCAAAGCAGTCTGACCTATTGTTCTTGGTTTTCACAAGAAAAGGCCATCCCCAAATGGAGCCACTGTTAGCCTCCTATTGCAATAGGGGTTCATATTTCATGATTGACAGTTTGCATGCCAAATATTTCATCTTTTTATTATTGCAAAGGTTCCATATTTCCAGAGAGTTTCATTTGGATAAGTTATTCAAATTTTGAAGATTTGTTCAGTCAAGGGAAGGCCAAACAGTTTAAACTTGGCTTCCCTGGGTTTCAATTGCTTGCTTTAGAATATAGAGATGAATATCTGGCCAAACAAGCTTAAAACTTGGCGGATTGGTAAATAGGTAGAGAAACTAGGGCACTCATCAGCTTAATTTGATCCGCGGAAGAGAAAAGGATCGATTTAGATAGGAGGATAGCTGAAAGAAAGGCTGAAAGGCTGGGTATGCTAGTTCAAGTGCACCCAAACCAAAAGAAGGAAAAAAGTTCTAGGTGAGTAGGCCGGGTAGGTAGCGTTGTGGTGGCAGAATCATGGCTTGGGATCCGTTTCATTTCATATTCTCAAGTGTCATATCCGTTCGCATCTCAAGCATAAGGCAGTTTCCATTCGGAGGAGCTAAAGCGAGGCATGTCTGAATTTCCCTTCTTTCCTCAAAACACTCGCTAACTTCCCCTAATCCGCTTAAAAAATCCTATTTCCCCTTTAAAAGCCTAAGATTCCTATCCTTAGCGCTTTCTGATCAAATTGCATATTATCTTCTAACTTATTGTATAAATCCCAGCTATTTTTCCCTCCCCATACTAAAAACATATACAAGATCCCCCTAAATACATATCCCCTCCATTGGTTGATATATAACCATAACTAGCTCAAGTGTTCTCTGCTACTACTACAAGGGACTATTAACCTTTAAATATGTTTTAGATGGTTGTGTAAGAGATGATTCTAAATCAAAGCAATATTACACCATGTGCTGATAAAAGACTACAACAATCTTCTATGTGTTTATGACAGAGTGCATCACAAAGATCTACAGCCTGCACTCCTGAGAACCCAAAGAAAAATGTTATGAGAGAGGGCAGAATGTTCTGGAAGTTGCAGTCAGCTTCTAGTAGATTTTGGTCGTTTTACATTGCGTACAGTGAATGAAGAGACACTGCTGCCTTTTCTTGGATGGAAGCTTTGAATGAACAGAGGTCAAACATGTTTATTTGGATTCTGAATGTATAATAACTAAGTCTGAGGTACCTCCTACATCAAAGAATCAGTCAAAACCATTCCATGTCCTTGACAAATGTGGCATGTTAGCTGTTATTGACCAGATTAAACTTCCACATCCAAAATACCCTGCTACACGAATTGTAATTCAAGTGCCAAACCTTGGCTTCCACTTTTCGCCCTCAAAATATAGTAGGATCATAAATCTCCTTGCAATATCTAATGAGAGAAATGTAATAAAAGATGGAGGTTTTTTCTTTTATTACAGCTATGCACAAAGGTTTTGAAGATTACAATTGTTATACAAATGAGCAGAAGACCTCTCTTAATTTTGACATGGAGCTTGAAGGGAGTAATTTGGCAAAAAACATTTATGAGACTGAGGATGGTTCTTGCTTTATGCAGTGGAGCGGTTTACTGATCAACCGCCATACACTAGAGATCCAGGAAGATTATACCAGGTACTTTGGCACTCATATCAGTTCAACAGTCACTGTTTCAAGGCAGAAAAACCAAAGCTATCATTTGATGGTGAAACTGTGTCAGTTCATGCGGCCGAAGTATCATCCCATATTCTATGATTCCAATATCAACTCACCAACAACTATACAGTTGAATGCCTACCAAGCATTTTTGCTTTGTGCAATGAAATTCCATGTGTATATGTGCTCAATGCCATCTGTTGGTGCTGATAGTCCAAGATATGTTTTTCAGGCAATTATGAATACAATAAGGCATTATGTACAAGGATAAAGTTAGAGGAATGGAGTGGCTAATTTCACAATCAGAAATTGATGGATCACCTTCATTGAAGTCGGATGTTTCCCTGAACACTCCTATTATTATTGTGCCACAGAATTCTACAAACAAAAATTTCATACAGCTGGACCTAAGTCATCTTGAAATGACTAACAATTTGAAGTTAGCATGGTTATAAGGAATCTGATCCAACTGCTGTACATTTTGACGTCCTTCATGCTGAGGTAATGGGCATAAATATGGTTGTTGGTATCGATGGGCGACATAGACAGAACATGGAGCAAGTGGGTGAGGCTCCTCAGTCTCATTCTTGTATTCATGATCATATTCTGGAACAGCGCCGACGGTTTGGACGCAAGGAGTATTCTGTAACTCCTCAGACATATGGGGATGAATTTGGTTTATAGAAAATCACAGGAAAGGCAGGGAACTGTTGGTTGTTGCCAACAAGAACTCACAGCTGAACAAAAAGCAGCCAATAAGGATATTCTTGAATTATGACGCAGTAGGACACTCATTGGACAGAGATGGTCGAAACATTTGTGACATTGTGAAATTAGTTTTTTTATTTTAAAAATTAAAATAAGTCGCCAATAAGCTCAATTCTCGGGGTTCCTATCTGCGATCCACATGCAGAGCCTCCAGTTTATGGTGATTGCTGGTACAACTGCACTTCAGAGGATATATCAAGAGAAGACAAGAAAATGCGACTCCATGAGATACTCCTCCTACTGCTCTGGATAGGTACTGTTGGTTGCAAAGCTGAAGGCATTGGGCGACTTTCAGATCCATGCCGGAAATTCTTCATTGCAAACTTAATTGGTAAAGCAGTAATTAAAACACATATACAGGTAAATCGTATCATCATGGTTTGTAACAACCAAACTGCTGGAGTCAGGTAAAAAGGAATTATATTAATGTAAAGTCAACGATCTATAAAAATCGGCATCCATATCGAGCGCTTAATTTTACATTGAAAATTCTTGCTTGGGCAATTTGGGAAAATCGTATAAACATCAGCTACGACACATGAAGGAGCTTGATCGCTATTGGGCTTTGATGAATAGGCCTTGGTGTAGCAGCTCTAATCATAAAGAACAACAAAGCTTAGTGCATCTCAGTGTCCTGAAAAAAGCTAGAGCGATAAATTTCTTCAGCGCTGGAAAATCAAGAAGCCTATGTTGATACAAGAACGACCTGAAAGAATTAATCAAGAGAAATTAAAAAAACCAGAGAATACAACAGTCCCTTTGCCCTGTTGTCTGAGATAAATCAAGAAACGCTGGGTATAAACATTCCCGAAAAATTAATTACTGTGAGATCTCCAGCTAACAACGCCTGCTCTGTTTTTTTAAATATCTGAAGGTGCTTGCTGTGTCACAGCCAGATAAAGAAATCTCATACACTTGGAGGTTGTATTAATGCTTTCACAGGAGATAAGACAAGGGCGATTGAAGAGTTTGAAGTGTTTTAGAGGGAAGTTAATGCCCGATACGACAGCATATAAACATCAGCAAACCGACAAAGAGTATCAGTTATGAACATCAGCAGGGGACTTTAAACACAAAGCTAGATGGCAGCAAAGGGATAGCGCAAAGATAAATAGAGCAGCTCAGAGCCATCAAAGCTCACCAGCGCATATTAAAATATCTCGAAGCCACTTAAAAGGCAGCAGAACCGCCTGAAAGATACGGGCAAGAGGATTCAAAGCGCAGCCCTCAGTTACATGACTTGAGTTGCCAGCTGCCTCAGCACAACTCTTTTTCAAATATTTATGTATTAATTTCCAGCCCAGCGATGAGTTAAAGACAGTTATTACATAGATATTTTTTCAGATATGATCTAAAGATATTTGTTTGATATTTTCCTTATGACACCTGTTCAAGGGAAGGCTGTAAATCTTTCACTATATAAACCACCCCAAAGTCAGTCTTAAGGAGCGAGAGAAACAAGTAAGAATAGGTCAATAGACTCTGATAGAGATTGGTTATGTACATCTGTTACGATTTCCCTAATCAAAGACTGCTAAAGTTTGGAAAATGGACTGTGTGCTGTGTTTTAATGTTTGAAGGGGGCGTTACGGAATTCTAAAGCTACAACATGACTCAATAAGTGCCTCTCATCTCTGTTTTTTTTTTATGTTTTATGCTCATGATATGCTCATATCGCCATCTAAATAGCAGATAGAAAGATTATTCTAGAATTTGTTGAGCCACACTCTATGCTCAAGGTCTGCTATTTCTTATGTTTTCATCTAAACTGGTAATGAACGTGGATTCCCTTTGCCTCTTATCTCAGCGAATCCGCCCATGTTCTGGCACTTATGCAAGAAATTTTTATCAGCTCCTAGACAGAGCTATTTCACCTTCATGCTGATATGCTAAATAAAGAAAAAAAAAATTGTGCTTCTCATTTCTTTAAACTTCCAATCTGGCTGGTTAATTTACTACACTCCATACCTGTGCTGTATTATTGAAAGTTTGTTGGTTGAGAGATCAAAGATTATTTAAAGGATCAGATAATGGGCTGTCTACTATGCTTTCTTTTTTTTTAGGTGCTGAAGGGTGATCAATGAATTCTCATGCTGTCATATGGACTAATAAAGCATCTCTTGTTTTTGTAATATCAGTTCACATATGTTGGTTTCATTATCACTTTATTCGATTGCAAAAAGGAGGACTAATCTACAATTGGCCTTACAACATTTTACACTAAATTTTTGCAACATTCTATATGTCTTTGTTCTGACTAAGAGCTTTAATATGAATACCTCATGGCGTATATTAGTTCTTTGTCACCCATGTATGATTGTTATTTAGGAAATCTTAATTGTCCCTAGATAGAATCCATTCACTTTACCTCGGTCAGCCGGATCCAAGATATCTTAGTTGCCTTACATCTCTGACCTCCACTTCATCCTTTTTAGCCTGAATAATTGTTTCATGAGTAGCTATCTGCTCCATATCCCCCTCATGAC
>APFE031233983.1:0-11568 GCA_000404065.3 Pinus taeda
ATTATTGTATTACATATAATAAGAGTAGTGAATTTGTTTGCGGGTATGTTGATTCCGATTTTGCAGGTGATTTGGATAAGAGAAGGTCAACTTCAGGGTATGTCTTTACTCTTGTAGGTGGAGCTATTAGCTGGATGTCAAAACTACAAAACATTATTGTTTTATCCACTACCGAAGCAGAATACATTGCTGCTTCTCATGCTTGCAAAGAAGCGATTTGGTTGAAAGGTTTGTTTGGTGAATTTAGTAGGTTGCAGGACAACATCAAGTTATTTTGTGACAGTCAAAGTGCAATACATTTGGCTAAGAATCCGGCCTATCATAGTAAATCAAAGCATATACCGATCAAGTACCATTTTGTAAGACAGGTTATCACTGAAAGGGGAGTCCCTCTTGAAAAGGTGCATACAAAGGAGAATTGTGCAGACATGTTCACGAAACCAGTTTTGTTAGAGAAGCTACGATGGTGTTTGGCTTCTCTTGGCTTGCAGAAAAGATAAAATAATAAAGAACAGGGCATCAGGCTAATTGTTGTCAAGGTGGAGATTGTTGAGATTTTCTGTTTTATGTAAAATAGGCAAAAATCTCAGTAGGTGACAACAATAGGAATTTGTTGCTAGATTAGCTCCAGGTTGTTGGGATGAAGTTAATGCATCCTAAATTTGATGTGAGAGGATTTATGAGGCAGTTAGATTCTCCTTGATATAAAACAGGTATCCATACGGATTGTTTTTGGTGTGAGAGTTTGTGAGGATTTGATTAATTATGTAATCTCCTCTTTGATTAAGAAAATATTGCCGATGCCTATGTTTGGTGGACATAGCCCAGATTGGTTGGGTGAACCACATTAAATTATTCTCATTAAAGACTAGTCTAGAAAAATACATGGTTACTTTGCAACTGATTGCTCACACATGTGGCTTCCCTGCAATGGAAAACCCAACCAAATTCATGTCGATAAGGAAAAGCATATGAAATATTCAATGAATGATTTTGATGAATGAACCAGTAGTATTTACAAACAAAATTCTTGGAAGTTACTCTTTTGAATCTTTCTTTGGCTATTTTCAAGAACAAAAATCTCCATTTTTAGTTCATTATGTTTCATCTTAAATTGAAATTTTTTCCCAAACAAATTCATCTAAGTGTATTAATATTGTAGAAAACCTTCTAAATACGCATGAAAATTTATTTGAGACACTTTATGTTAGTGGATCGAAATTTAATGACAGTGCAAGAGCTAGTTACGTCTTAGTAAACCCCGATGGAGAAAGAACTATGTTGTCTTACAGATTGGAATTTGGTTGTACCAATAACGTTCTTGAATATGAAATATTTGTACATGGCTTACAGAAAGTCATTACTCTTGATATCAAATACCTTAAATATTTTGGTGATTCATAGATTGTTATCAAAGAAGTTAGAAACAACATCCATTCTGTTTCTAGTGACCTTAATGACTACTAATCATTGATCCAATACCTAATTTCTCATTTCACTACATTCAACATAGCTCCTATCCCAAGAATAAAAATACTAGTGTTGAACTCCTCGCAAATGTTGCTTCCAAACTCATTCTACATGAGGATTTCAATCCTCATAGATTTTCAATTGAATTGATTTTTCACCCCTCCATTCTAGACAATATAACTAATTGTCATGTGTTTAATGGTGATAGTGACATCCTGAGTTTTTTAACATAAAGAGGATCTTAATCTAACCAGGTCATTGATGAAGATGAGCATGACAAGATGAAAACCAAGTATTCTGAGGAAAATAACTTTCCTAAATCTATAGTAAAATTGGAAGACTTATATGATATGAAAGATAGATTTGAATGGACTACCAATTGAAAATTTTAGAGCTCTACTTTAAGGTTTGAAATGGTTAATTTAGGATCTGATCATAAGACTCAGAACATTAATTTAGGCCTTGGACTGTCACCAAATGAGAGATCTAATTTCATTCATTTGTCGAAAATATATAAGGATGTATTTGCATGGCATTATGATGATCTAAGAACTTATGACACATCCATCATTCAACATGTCATTCCTATGCTACCAGATGTGAATCCAATTCATAAAAAGCTTAGGAAGATTCACCCTAACTTGGAAGCTGAGATGATGAGTGAATTGAATAAGCTCCCCAAATTCAAAATAATTTTCTACTTAGACATTACAAGCGGGTCTCAAATCTTGTGCTAGTTAGAAAGAAGAATGGAGATATTCATATTTGTATAGATTTTAGAAATTGAAACAAATATTTTGAAAAGGATAACTTTCCTCTGCCTCCAATGGAAAAAATTTTAAAATTTGTTGTTGGTTCTAAGCTAATGTCTTTCTTAGATGGTTTTTCAGGTCACAATAAGATCCTTGTACATCTAGATGTAGACTGAAAACCACATCCAGAACCAAGTAGATAATGTATGCTTATCAAAAAAAGACTTTTGGATTGATTAATTCTGGAGCTACATTCCAAAGAAGCATGGACATTGCTTTCAAAGGTTTGATCAATAATAAAATTGTAGTTTATATAAAAAGAATTATAATTTAATATAACAGAGAAATAATCATTACATGTTTAAACAAATATTTGAAATATGTAAAAAATTTGAATCTCCTTAAATCCTAGAAGGTCAATTTTTTCCCTTAGCAAAGGTAAGCTTCTAGGATTTATTATGTCTAAAGAAGGAATCTACATAGATCCAGATAAAATTAAGGTGATATATGAAATTACCTTACCACACAACAAACAATCCATGCAATCCTTTCTATGTAATCCTTTCTTGTGTAGATTAATTTTGTTAAACAATTTGTCCCAGAATTATCTCAAATTGTATTACCCTTACAAGCTAGGATCAAGAAGAAGTCAATTTTCAAATGGAGACTTATCGAAAGAAAATAATTTGAGTCTATAAAACAAGCAATCATAGATGATCCTTCGTTATCAACTCATAATTTTGCTAAAGAATTTGTTCTTTATACTTTCTCTTTCGAATAATCCTATGCAGCATTGTGACACAACCTAATGAACAACAAGTTGAATCTCCAATTTGCTTATTTTGTTCCAATTTAAAGGTAGCTGAGCTAAATTATTGAGAGTTTGAGAAACAAGCCCTTGTATTTTTTAAGTCAATAAAACATTTCAGGCCTTTCCTCCTAAAAGCACATACAGAAGTAATTGTTCCTTTCCCTGCAGTCAGAATGTTGCTTATCAAGAAGGAATTAGGAGAGAAAAGGGAAATTAGGTTACTTCCCTCCAAGAATATGACCTAGAAATTAAACCAGATAAAATTGTAAGGGGTCAAGTTTTTTGTAGATTAATTATTAGAGCTTATGACACTTTGATTCATGAAGACTCAAATAATAATGTTAAAATTATAGAGGTATGCCCCATTGACATCGAATCTCAATACACTGATTTAATATTTTATTTAAGAAATGGTTATTCTCCATTGGAACTCAAGTACAAAAAGAAAATATCTCTTAGAAATAAATCTAATAAATATCAGCTTGTCAATGACGTCTTCTTTAGAAGAAAATATGATTATGTTTTTCTAAGATGTCTAGAAAAATTTGAAATAGAAAAAGTTTTGCAGGAGCTACATGATGGCTCAAATCATGGACACTATGGTGGGGACACCACTTCTCATAAGATTCTGCATGTTGGATACTATTGGCTGACTCTATTTAAGGGCACCCATGCTTATGTTAGAAAATGCAAAGTCTACTCGACAACTTCATAAAGACAAAAGAAGCCAACCTTACCTTTGTAGCCAGTTAACATTGAGCATCCTTTTGAGCAATGGCGACTAGACATAATAGGTGGGATTGTTCCTAATGCTTCTAAGCAACATAAATACATCTTGACTACTACATATTATTTCATCAAATGGGTGGAAGAAATACCTATGAAAGTGGCCAATTTTGAAAACATCATTGAGTTTACCGATCAATTTATTATTACCAGGGTTGGTCTTCCTTATGCCCTTATGTTTCATAATGCATCTTATTTTTCCATAAATACCATAGTTGAATTTTCTCTTAAAAGAGGTTTTAAACTCAAATATTATGAAAATTATTACCCTCAAGGAAATGGCTTAGCAAAGTTTACTAATAAAATCCTCATTAGGATAATCAAGAGAACAATTGACCAAAATCAAAGAAATTGGCACAAAGCTCTAGCTTTTGCTTTATGGGTTGACAAAATAAGGCACTTTTCCTTTTCAATTAGTATATGGAAAATAAGCTATCCTACCTCCTAATCTAGATTTTCCATCACTAGCCCTAGTGAAATATATTGAATAAAATCCTTCTTCCGCTTTATAATTAAGGATGTCCCAAATTATTAAGCTATAATAAGAAAGAGATAAAGCTATACAAGTTCATGCCCATCACTAACAATTGGTTAAATCTTCGTTTCCTGCAAGTTCAATTAATATTTTTTTTGGAATTAGTGACTTAGTTATAAAATGGGACAAAGCCCATGAAGAAAAATGTAAACACACAAAGTTCCAAAAGTTATGGCTAGGTCCATTTCAGATCATTGAGAAACTAGGCCCATCAACCTTTATCCTTCAAGATTTAGAAGGAAAGAGGGATGCTCTTCCTGTTAATGGGCTACTTTTGAAAAAATATTTTAAGGATATATATCCTCCTATAAATATGTAAATAATCACATGTAGATATTGGTGTCTTTAGCCTTAGTAATGATTAGGAAATGCACTTTTGACTTCATATTAGGGTCTCTCATCATTTACATGAATTTTGACTAATTAAAGGAGAATTATCTTAAAAAGCAAATTATAACATTGAATTTTAGTATTTCATCTATTACAAAGCTCTGAAATCTTTATATCCATTAGATTGTAAATATTTCATAACTTGAAAACTTTATAAAATCTTGTTATCCTATGATTGGTCATGAAAAAAAATTCTTTAAAAAGTGAAGACTATTTTGAAGTTTTAGCATCTTTTGGCTTCAAATGTCATCCATTTACTCTTAAGGAGTGAATATAACTCCCCATCCACTAATTTTATATTTTTTTGAGTGTAATTCAAAAATATATAAAACTTGAAAGATAAGAGGTTTCATTATGTGAACTTACCATGATCATAGGAAACCAATGATATTGACATTATCATGACTAGTCACCAAACCAAGATAATGGCTTATGGCTGAACAACTATAAGAAAAGAGCTCTCATCACGAGCCAGCTTGTTCAATATCAATATAACTTGTGAATGCCATTGTCAACAGCTGGTTACCAAGCCAGGACAATCTCTTTCAAGTAAGCTTTAAAACAAAAAAAATTAGAAGAAAAATTAATACCTCTAAAATGTTACTATAAGTGGATGGGATACTGGTACATTTTGGTTAAATGGTAACCTTGTCGATGCGATGGACGCCTACTAGTAGTAGGGTCTCTACTAATGAAAAGAAGGTCTATCTTAAAAGATAAGCTTGTATAGTTCCTAACTTTATCTTTATAACTAACTAAATGACTGACAAAGACAATAAATATTTTCATCAATAACAAGTTATGAAATAATTTTCAAAATAATGAGTTCCTTCCTTCAGAGTAATATTTAGCAATCAAAACTTTGATTATTTTTACCTTTCTATGTCTTTTTATTCAGTTGTTAAAATTTCATTTATGTTTACAAAGATAACTATTTCACCTAGTATGTTGCCAATTTTTGTAGTACTCAACAAATCCCCAATAATTTTTATGAGAGTTGAAATAATAAATAATGGGTACCCTTTTGAATTTTGATAAAGTTCCTTGGTTATAATAGAATAAGGCAATGTATAATTTTTTCCCCAAGATGCCTTTGAATAAGAAAATCTCCCTTATCTGAGCTTTCATATCAAAGATTAGCATCATAAATATAATATTCACAAATAACTTGATAGACTTTTGTTTAAAATGTATTATCGGAAGAGTTTTATTGGAACATTTAAATATTGCAATATTACTTATAGTAAAATTGCAATAAAACTTGCCCCCGATTAAAACATTTTGATACTTTAAGTCTAAAGTTATATAAACACGACTTTATAGATATAAAAAGGAAAGACTAACCCCATAAGACTTCCATGCAGTATATCAGAGCTTCCATATATAAAAACTTTAGGAACAATCGCCACTTCAAAACCTTCGATATCTAATACCTCTGATATCCCTCATCTTTGGATATTCTGATGTCCCTCATCATCCAATATTTTCCTCCTATCCATATCAGAACTTTTATATCAGGAGGAACTCTTTTAAAACTTCTAATATCTCTTCCTCAATAAAAACCTCGGATGCCTCTTCTTGCTTACAAATAATGACCGTTATATACTTGAATAATGACTATCAGAAGGTGAGGATATCACAAGTTTTAAAGGTTTGTCCCTAAGATTTCCCCAATAAAATCCATCGATATGATGATATTTATAGAGCCCATGTGAATGCATGTTTATCATTTAATGGCCAAAATCATCAAATTTATAATTTTTCAAAGTTTTAAATGATTTAATAATTGCAACTTGATGTCTCCAGAATTTGCTTATAATGACATAAATCTTTATGGAAAATAGTTATTTTCCCTAAATAATTATCTGGTTAAGGAATTTCCTCTTATTAGAGTGTGCTCCAGTACAAGCCAGTCCTTACAAGAAAAATTGGTTACAAAGTCTAGGGCAGGTAAAGCAAGGAAGAAACCTATTGTTCAACAACAACTGGTCTCTCCTCCACCTAAAACTACCAAAATGCCTACATTATTCTTAGATACAACCTATTCTCCAGATGCTAGAATCTTCTCTTTGGAAGCTATTTATAATATTTTTGAAGGTGAAGGACCCAGGGAAACAAAGAAAACAATTATGATCGATGATTCTACCCTAGTCTTTTTAACTACCTACAATGATGTCACTAATTCATTGTTGCACAGGATTGCAGCCCCACCCAAGATCCCTCCTTATACATATATGGTTAAATGGGTTGTTGATTATATGGACATTTCGCAAAGGAATTTCATGACTAACAAGCAAATAGTCGTCGGGTCATTTGCCAGTAACGATTTCACCAAATGTATCATCTGCCCCAACCTCAACAAAGATATGACAAGATTTATGTACATAAATTTATGGACAAAAATGAGAATTAATCATAGCCCATTTGAAAATGGAGAAGAGATCCTAGAAAACATAAGCGAGAAGATAAGGGTATGCATTTTATTACTTCCCTTGTTGGCCCGTATT
The DNA here is from genome assembly GCA_000404065.3 of Pinus taeda. Taxonomy (NCBI): domain Eukaryota; kingdom Viridiplantae; phylum Streptophyta; class Pinopsida; order Pinales; family Pinaceae; genus Pinus; species Pinus taeda. Next base: position 7,252 of record APFE031233983.1, read on the forward strand.
GTTAAATAGTTGCTATGTTATGTAGAATCTATGGTTAACCTAATACACATAAATTCTCAATCCAATGGGTACCACTCATTGATGTTACCTCTAATGGATATATTATGGATTGGAGAAACATATTATCTGACAGTATAGCCACTCAAATCAATGAATATAGGAGAAAATGTATTTTTTCATAGAATGCGGTTCCCCCTTTTTATATGAGCACCTATATAATGGATGCCATCTGTTTCACCTTATATTTTACTTTTATGGTATGGAAATGCACTATATAAGACCCTAGTCCTATCCATATTTATTATGACATACTCTAGGAATCAAAATTTCAACCTCATTTCTATAAATTTTCCATGGAGTATGTTGCCCATCCACCAAAGTGCCTTTGATAAGAAGGCCCCTAGGATTTTACGTGAAGCTAAAAATGACTTTCTACCAATTGGGAACTGGTTTGGAGAAAAATCCTTCACTTATGTCTGGATATTTGGTAGTCTTGCAGCTCCCAATGTTTTTCCTTTATACATCCCTGATAAAATTCTTGCCTGAGAAATAGATTACTAGAATGTGGGACATAGTATTTCAAAGGTCTTGAGCCATGCTAAGAAGACATTGTGGCCTAATTTTTATATACAATGTAGTGTGTATGCTCTAGATAATTATAAACATGTTGGTCTTGAGATTGAAGAGATTCAGAGTTTAAACTTCCCAACTATTCTGAATAGGAAATATGATCCAAAGGAAACTGCCAAGAAGGTCACTGCACAGTCAAGTATCATGCAATTTATGCATGATCCAGATAAATTTAATGACTTATTTGAATCATCCTATTCCTATTCAATGGTTGTGTCAATAACAATAACACAATTAAATCAGGAGGAGATAACTCAATTTAATCAGTAGAAAGATAAAAGGATAGCTCACTTGCCTATAGATTTATTGAAGTTCCATCAGCAAAACACATAATAGGATAAAATATTGGTTATTTTGGAACATGTTATTGATGTATCTCAGAAAAAAGATACAAGTACTTCCTCTTCTTCTTAAGTAGAAGAGACTACGACAGATAAAAAACTGGATGCAATATGGGAAGAGTTTAATCAAGTTATCAAAGAAATATTGCTTCAATATATAAATACTCCATTGCAGGAGAAAGTTTCACATACTACTTAAGTTATAGCAAAAAAACACATTTATTATTGGGACATCTAACAAACCTTTGGACACTAATGACATAGAAATCATCCTGGCATTCGTCACCTCCAAGGTCATTTTGAGGGTCAAATATATTCCTCCTCTCGACATATTTTACAGTCCACAACATAAAGCTATTGTAAAGAGACAAAGAAAAGGAAGGAATATTGATCAAACCAAGACCATAGTCCCTGAAAATACTTCATGTCAATTAGTGTGGAAAGGCTCGCAATCTACACCTGTAGAGGATCTTGGGAAACTTTCACAGTTTGCAAGAGCATATGCTTTTGCCACTATATACAAGGCCACCGAAGTGCAACAACTTTTGAGAGAGAATGATGAAATAATTATGCAGTTGGAACAACATATGGGGAATGAGAAGAAAATAATTGTTGAACAGTGGCAAGCATAGCTTGCCAAACTTAAAATAATTTTGATGCCTTGAAGCTTCAACATGAATCTGATTTAACAATTCAGGATGCTCAAATCCAAATGTTACAACAAGATATTGAACAATTAAGGATTAATCTCGAAGTCACTGAATTCAAAAAGGAAGCAAGATAATTAAATACTCTCCTTATTCAACAACATATTAATTTCTATTAAAAATTATTCATTATTCATGATTTATGTCAAACAACCAATACATTGGTGAATTGTTTTTCCAATTTGGGGACATAATTTGAAGAAATTGAGGAGAAAATCTCAGACTATATAACATAGCAAGAAAGTGTAGAAGAAAGATTAGCCAATCTCCCTAGAATTGAAGAAGCACAAAAGGAGATAATATTTAGAGATTGGGAAATCAGAATCAAACATGCAGAGACAATGATATTCAATGCTAGGGATATTTCTAATGACCTCACTGAATCTATCAGTTACAATTTACTGCAAGCTAAGCTTATTCCAAATTGCACTGAGGGAACTCTACCCGATATTAAATTATTGACCAAAACATGGTAGGAATTATCAAAGAAGAAGGTCGTAAACAGAAAAAACCTATAAAAGGTTAAGTTAGAATACGATTGGCATTTCTTAGTTAAATTTCATAGTGAGTGGTTGATGCTGAGGTATCTATCCAACATGACCACTCATACACTGCCAGCACTTAGGGATGCATTATTCACTAGTCAGATGTGTATTCAACCATGTTCTCCACCTGAATTGAATCTTATGATAGATATCTATGAACTACAACAATGCATGGGAGAACAATCTTCTTCAAAGCCTTAGCTATATTGTTGCAACAAAATCTAAAATTGTCTTATGGTTTTATTTTAAGCGGTGTTTGTTAAAACTGCTATATACTTTTATTATTCTTTTCTATGTTAGTATTTTGTTTGAAAACTCTAAATCCCCTTCATTTGAATGGAGAAGGGATTCTGAATTTTGTAGAGAAATATTTGGTTTTCGCTATTGTAACTCAAGTGGCTGGAGCAATACTGTTTTTCTCATGAGCATAGTCATAATAGATCAAGTAATATTATCTATTTATTTTTCCTCTATTTATGAGCTAAGTACAAATTCAATTTATTTTTACTACATGCATGAATGAAAGCGATCTTACATTTTTCACTATTGTCATGTACGATTGAAATCATATACTATATATATGAACAATGAAATCATATATATGTGATAAGTTTTAGCAACAAAGTTTAATTAACTATTTAATTAAATTTCATCTATCATTCATTGTTTTAACTTCATGATCATTTTATAATCTCTATTGTTTTATTATTTATGAAATTATATGTAGATCACATACACAGATTAAGCTTTCCCGGGATAGATAGATTAATAGCTAATTCATATATTTATTTTTTATCAAGTTTCATAATCATAAGTTTCACACATACATACTTCATCCATTTTTATCATTTATATTAAGGGAAACTAGTCCCATAATCCTCAGTCAAATCCAAACATCCAAACAGAAAAGGATCTGCTCTAAGGACCTGTCTAAGTAGTTTTCCCCAATATTGAGGAAGAAATTTCAAGACTTCAACACAACCACTACCTATTGCCTAGATAGAAGAGTTATGCATCGATGACAAGCGACACTAGTGAAGAAATGGCTAGGAGATGGAAGGTTTCCCATCATAAAAAACTAGCAATAATGAGAAAGCCATATATATTGGGTAAACAACATATTATATTTTCGCACTAGTTTGTGAGTGGTGAGAAGTAGGTGATGAGTTAGTGGTCACAACCCTCAGTCATAAGAGCTAGAAATTATGCACCCAGGGGTCTATCAACCATGGTCCATTGGGCTATAATAACACATATATTTCACTATAATGGAAAATTAGTGGATTTCACAGATCCAAGGCCTAGTGAAAGAATCATCTTTCCTTCCAACCTTGCAACAGTGTAGTCCAATACAAAGGAGAGAAGGTATTGGGTGCCAAGTCTCTCAAATCTAGGACGCAACATATGGATGTTATTAGACAATCTGACCATGAGATAGTGTAATGGTTTTTTGAGTAAGAGTCAGGAACAAATCCCTATATTCTCATATTTTTTTATTTTGTGTACTTCTAGGCCTAAAATAGCATCTAGGTATCCACCTTGTCAAAAATCTTCACATGCTTATAAACTCCCAAATAACTAGATTGTCAAGAAAAATAATTATATTGGAGAAAGGGTAGATTACACAGGTCTTCGGTGGAGAAACTATGAAGCTTAAGCTCTTCGTCCTTTCCCAAGGTCATATCATCCATGGTTGTCAAAGCTCAAGGGCCATGAATGTGTAATTTTCTATTTGGGAGCCAAATTTAAAGGACGAAATTTTCGTGTCTTTGGGGCACCAAAATTGATTAATGAATTAGCAATAAAATGCCAAAATGGGTATAAAGTGTATACAATTTTAATAGAGGATGGATTTGTCAGGGTCCCACCCTAACCCCCTTATCTATGTAATGGGACCATGTCATAGTCAAAAGTCAATAAAGCCCATATTAATAATTGTAAGTGGTTAATCCGCAATTAATAACGAAACCACAGTTAGTTGCAAATGGGTCGTAGTATTAGATAGATGGTATTAGTAATACGCAGTATTGGCCCGTGGTATTGCACATAGGAGTCATATATAAAGGATAGAAACTCCCTGCGAGGAGCATCGTG
>APFE031233989.1:0-11269 GCA_000404065.3 Pinus taeda
ATATATATATATATATATATATTGAGTTGAAAATTTTTATATGTAGATGGATACACAACTACAAGACTTTGTAAGGCATGTGTACCCTGGTAAATCATTGGGAAAGTCTAGATGTAGACCTAGGTGATATAAGGGAGCATGTGGTAATATGAGGAAGCATGTGAGCTAGGACAACATATGAGATTCGTGGTTCCTGGAGGTGTTGCTTCACTCGACTAGTTTCGCTAGATTTGGTCAAGGAATCTCAAAGTCATGTTTAAAGTGGGGATTGTTAGAACTTGACCCGATGATAGAGTTAAGATTATGTCAACAATTGTGGTTTGAAACTATGGTTTTGGGCACTTGGTATTAGTGTCCCATTGTATTGAGCCTGTACAAGCCCAAATAAACTCCACAATAAAAGAACACAATGAAAGAGCAGAAGGAAATAGAGTCATATTATTGATAAAGTTACTTATCTATACATATGCAATCTAGTGATGAGACAATTATGTCTCGGTAACTTATTAACTGTAAAAATGAAATGTAAAACTAATTACATATTATACAATATAAAATAACGATCTTGAAGGATTAGTTAACATTCCCCCCATAATCTGAAGGGACATCTAACATGCCGAGTAAAATTTTGAACTTTTCAAATATACAACTGACAATGTGTTAGATGAATAACTTTGGCCTCTACATAATGTCGAATCAAGTGATATTTGGTGTTAATGTGCTTTCTTCGATCATGAAACTTGGGATTCTTGGCCAACTGAATTGTAGAAGAGTTGTCGACAAGTAGTGGAGTTGAATTCTTTTGTTTGTCTTGCAAGTCTTAAAGTATTTTATGAAGCCAAATGATTTATTTTGTAGCTTGAGCTGCTGCAACATATTTAGCTTCAGTGGTAGAATCAACAAGAACATATTACTTGTGCGATATCCAATTGATGGCCGTTGATCAAAGACTCATCAAATAACTAGAAGTAGAGACTCCATTCTCCTTATCTCCATCAAAAATAGAATTTGAATAGTTGGTGAGATGGAAATCTAAAACTTTTGAATATTTTATGCCATATGTTCAAGTGCGTTTCAAATACTTGAGCACTCACTTTGCTGCATTCCAATGACCTTCACATGGCTTATGCATGAACCTCAAAGATATCCCTACAACAAAAGCTATGTCAGGTTGAGAAGTAGTTAGAAAATTTAAACTTCCAACAAGTTGCATGTACTTTATTGGATCTTCAAAAATACTTCCACCAGTGGAGGTAAGCTTCAAATTCTACTCCATGGGAGTAGCGACAAGATTACAATATTGCATCCCAAATCTATCCAATAGTTGTCCAACATACTTTTTCTAATAAATGAAAATATATTTGGGTTTTTGATTAGCTTCAATCCCTAAATAATAATGTAATAAACCCAAATCTTTCGTGTCAAAAACTTCAAATAATTCTCTTTTAACAAACATTGTATAGTCATCATTGCTTCCAGTGATCCTCAAATGATCTACATACACAACCAAATATACAACTGACTTTCCAATTTTCTTAACGAAAAGAGTTGCATCATCTAGATCAAATAACTTACAATTCAACTTGAGAAGGTGTTCAATTAACTTTTCATACCATACACAAGATGCTAGTTTCAGTCCATACAAAGCCTTAACCAATTTTAATACCTTTTTCTCTTTCCCTTTAACAACAAAACCTTCAGGATGAGATATATAAACATCCTCCTTCAAATTGTCATTCAAAAAAGTTGTTTTAACATCCATATGGTGTATCTTCCAGCTATTTTCAGCTGCAAGAGAAAATAGAGTTCTAATTTTGCCCCATTTCCTATAGGAGCAAATGCCTTTGTGTAGTCAACGCCTTCCTTCTGAGCGTATCGTTTTGCTACAAGTCTTTCCTTGTATTTATCAAGAAAACCATGTGCTTTGTATTTGATCTTATAGACCCATTTGCAACTAATGGGTTTGATTCCTACAGGAGGATCCACTGACCTCCAAGTTCCATTCTTAATAAGTGCATCATATTCCTTTTCCATTGCATCCTTCCATTCATCACAATTAGCAGCTTCTTCAAAACAATTAGGTTCGCTAATTGTACAATGATTGAATTCACAGTCATGAGAAACATTACCTGAATCACCTTTAGAAGACATTCCTGTTTCAGATTCATCATATTTGCTTGGAACTTTTCAAGCATGTGTATATCTTCGTAAAGGTTGCTGAAGTGGTTGTGATGGCTGCTCATCTTGAAAAATAGGCTCAAGTACAGGCTCTTCAAGAACAATTTCTAGTCCCGCAGAAACATTACTATCATCCAAATTTTCTTCAACAATAACATTCTCATGAGTCAAAGATGGAAGAACCATAGACTGATCTAGAATGGTAATCCCCCCTTTACTGTATGGAACAACATTATCAGATTCAAAATAGAACTTCTTAGATGCAAATTTCTCCAAATGAGCCAGTTAATTATCAACGGTGGAATTACTTTTATCTAATTCAAGGAAAATAACATCTTTGGAGAGAATGAACTTCTGGTTCTCCGCATCATACAATCTATAAGCTTTGGAAGTAGCAGAATATCCCAAGAAAATACATTTATTACTCCTAGCACCCAACTTGTTGCGATGATGTTTAGGAATTAATGCATAACATAAAGAACCAAAGACTCTAAAATGTTGAACAATAGGAAGACGATTATATCACATTTCCTAAGGAGATTTATTATTCATGATAGAAGAAGGACAATGATTGTGAATATAAGCTACACAAATCACTACTTCTCCCCAAAACATCAACTTAACATTCTTATAAAACATCATAGATCTAACCGTATTAATAAAAGTTCTATTCATGCATTTTGCGATGCCATTCTGTTTTGGATTATAAGGTATGGTAGTCTGATGTTTGATTCCGTTATCCTTAAAATATTGTTCAAATACATGAGAAGTGTACTCACCACCATTATCAGTTTTGAGAATGCCTATATTATGTTGAGTTTCATTTTTAATCATCAAATGAAATTTTTTAAAAACATCAAACACTTGTGACTTATTCTTCAAAAAATAGACCCAACACATTCTCAAGTAATTATCAATAAATATTAGCACATATTTATTTCCATTTGCAATTTCAATAGGCATAGGTCCACATAAATGTGAATGTATGTGACCATATTTTCATGTAGATCTAAAAGAAGAACTATGGAAAGGTTGTTTATAATGCTTTCCTATAATACAAGCATCACAAGGTGTAATATTTCTTGGAACTATCAGAAGACCTTTAATACCTTTCTTTTTCATAATTTTGATGTTGCCATAATTGATGTGACCAAATTGAGCATGCCATAACAAGCTGGGAGACACAATATCATTTTGTTGTGCTAAAAGAACAAAACTTTCACGAGAATTAGTAGATGAAGTGCCATTCAATTTTAAAAGCGTACCTTCTTCCACATTGGTCATAACAACTACATGATCAGATGCTCTTCTTATCTCAATGATGCCATCAAATATATGAATAGAATGGCCATGTTGCCGAATAGGGATAATAGACATCAAATTTCACTGAAACTATGGAATATAAAGTACATCTTGTAGAACATAATATAAAAAATTATAATTGAGGTGGAAGGATTAGGTGATCATCGTAAGGGCTTAGGGTAAAATCCTAGGTTTTACTGCAGCACTCTGTGCAGGCACCCCAACCTCAACGACCGATCGACCTCTGTTATTGTTGCAACTACATCTGTCTCCATTTGCCAACGGTAATAGAAAATAGTATGGGCGATATGGAGGTGGAGGAGCTCGATTATACCAAGGATCCCTTCCTCGACTGCATCATATTTGGAAACCCTAACCTCATTTCATCGGCATCTCATTCTTCCCCGCCGTCCAGTCCTGCTCTTTCAAGCTCTGTGTTGGTGGTTTCCTACCCTGGTCCTAGTACTGCTCCTCTATTTTTTGGGTCACTTTCCATTGATTCCCTTGCTTTGGATTTCCCTCCTTTATCACTAGGCACTCTTCACATTCTCACTACAAACACTCCACCTTCGCCCTCTTTTGATCCAAATCTGCCAACCAACCACCTCTCTCTATCTATTTCGACATTCTTCTCAGCATCGCCCAAGGATCTCCAAGCATCCGGGGATCAAAACCCTCCCTCCTCTACGAACTCCCCATTGGGCTTCTTTGAAACCCCTGTAGTCAAGGTCAAGCCAATGATGCATTCAGCTCAGGAAGCTACATATATGGAAAACACATATATGGAAAACACTGTGCTAGTCGGACATGTCCTTGTCCAAGCATACTCAGCAGTCAGGTGCACCTTATGGATTTGAGAGATTTGGGGACATATGCTCAAGGAATTGCTTGAGGTGTAGGTAATTCCTAGGGGTTGGTTTGCACTTCACTTTGCGAAAGAAAACTACATCAACCTGGTTCTCGCAAGATACTGGCACATTGAGATGGCCCCTGTACTACTAAAGAGATGGAGTCCCCTTTCCGACACAGAGAGGGAGAAATTATGAGTGGGGCCACTATGGGTTTGCTTGCTAGGGCTTCCATTACAGTATTGGTGTGAGGAGGTTTTTATCAGAATCGACAATGCCCTAGGCACCTACCTGGACCATGAAAGAACATTTGTGCAATTGAAGAACAGAACTCTAGCTCGCACATCTTTAAAGTGGGGCACATCATTAAAGAATGCCCACTCATCAAAAAACTAGAGGATCCTCCGAGGGAAGTTTCAAAAACTATAGGGAAAGAAGTACTGGCACTGAATCACTCTCCTAGCTCGAGTCCTCTCCCTCCAGTCAGCAACAACACCCCGAAGATGGTGGAAGGAATGCGCAAAACACCATCGCCCCCTCTCACAAGAGCTCATGTTGCATCCAAGGCTGCAAAGCTATCAGGTATTTCTTGTACCTCTAGCCATACCTCTTTTTCTTATTGTTCATCTGTTGCTACATCCTCCATAATCACATATGTGGCTCACTACACTTTGGCTCCTACATTACCTTCCATCGCCACCACTGCCCCATATTTTCCTTCACTGTTAACCAATTCCACCTCCGCTTCATCGATCGGGAAGTCTGCATCTCACAATTACAACCTTCGCTCTCGTTCATACTCTAGTGGTCCCCTGACTCATATCGTCGGTTTGGGACTTACCCCATCTGGTGCTTTCATCCTTTCAACTCGTGGGAGAAAATCTAATCTTTCCATAGCCATCAAATGGGTAGGAGCAGAGGTTGCCTCTGATATACAATCTACTTTATATGGGTTACTTAGAGCCATGAACACCCTGAGTAGGGTTCCCCCATGAAGTGTCTCTCATTTAATTGCAGAGGCATGGCTAGTACCTCTAAGAAACTAGCCTTGCATAGATTATTTGAAGTAGAGCCTTCTAACATCATCATGCTTCAAGAAACCCTAGGTGAGGCAGAAACCATCACCAGCTCATTAAACTCTTTATCTCATAGATGGAATTTTTTGGCCACAGATGTTGTGGGTCGATGAGGGGGCCTATCCATTGGCTACAATCCTTGCAACATCAGGGTTTTAGCATCCTGGGGTGACCATGGATTTATTGGCTTAGATCTTTTCTTAGCGGAGCTTGGTATAAACCTAAGGGTTATTAATATATATTGTCCCTATCATCAGCGGGAAAACTTCTTGCAACATCTATTCAATCTATCAATTTTTTCCCATGATCACATCATTTTTGGAGGAGATCTCAATTTCTTTATGGGATTTGGAGAGTCTTGGGGGTCAAAAGCATAAGTGGATTCCATCTCTGGTTATATGACCAACCTTCTGGAACAACAAAATTTGGTGGATATCCCCATGAACAAGCCACTCCCTACTTGGCGAAACAGAAGGGTGGGGGATGCGCACTAGCAGGAAGATTAGATCTTTTCTAATAAAGATCCCCCTTATGAATCAACTGCATCATTACAAACAATAGGTGGGTACAAGGGGCATCTCAGATAAATTCCCCATTTATCTGGAGGTATATGGTCCCCACCCTAAACCAAAATCTCCGTTCAAATTTAACCATATCTGGCTTCACGATCCTGAGTACATGAATTTCGTCTTGGTTTACTGGAATGCCAGCCTGATTGATAGACATGATTCCTTGACAAAGGGTTTTTGTCACAACATAACCCACCTCAAGCATCTATCTATCAATTGGGAAAAAGAGAAACAACAGAGGGAGGAGCTCTTATTATCACAAATTGAATCTGAGTTGGGTACTCTACTTGATGACCATAACCTAGGTTTAGCTTCAGCTGAGGACAAAGCTCTCCTGATAGAGCTAGAAAACCAAAAGGTAAGGATTTTGAATTAGAAAGAGGAATCTTGACGCCTCAAAAGCAGAGCTATATGGTTAAAAGTGGGATATGACAACACAAGATTCTTTCATAACTATTCTAAAGGTAGAAAACTATCAAACACAATTTGGAACTTACCTCTACCTGATGGAGGAGTTGCTAACACCTTTAACAAACTCTCTAATCTTGGCACCTCACATTTCAGGAATCTCTTCAAAAACCCTCCAGGGTCAAATTTGGATGATATCATCAATGTGGCAGGATATTTTCCTCGATTTGTAAATGATGGTGAGGCCGAGGAGTTAAATGCCCTTGTTATTGCATGTGAGCTGGAAGAAACATTGAAATGGTTCAAAAAGGACAAGAGTCCTGGTCCGGACGGGTGGACTATAGAATTCTATCTTGCCTTCTATGAACTTCTAAGGAATGATCTATTAAAATTTGTGGAAGAATGTCGAGTATCTAGATCATTGTACAATGTTGTAAACTCAACTTTCATTGTCATAATCCCGAAATCTGATTCCCCTTCCTCTTTCAATGACTACAAGCCCATCTCATTATGCAACTATCTGTATAAAATCATCTCCAAGGTCATTGCAAACTGTCTTCGACCCATTCTTTCTTGTCATATTGCCCCCCAGCAATTTTCCTTTCTAGATCATCACCAAATCCATGAAGCCATTGCCTCAGCCTAGGAGGCCATCCACTTGATCTGGACTAAACACCTAAAGGGTATCATCTTAAAGATCGACCTGGAAAAAGCTTTTAACCAAGTCAATTGGATCTACATCAAGATTCTTCTTATTCACTTGGAATTCCCTCATGATTTCATTGCTTGGATTATGGCCTGCATCACCTCCCTTGTGTCCTCATCAATGGATCTACCTCCCACTTCTTCCATGTTGAGCGGGGCCTCAAACAAGGTTGCCCCCTCTCCCCCCTTCTCTTTCTAACTATTATGGATGTGCTTAGTCTTTTGCATGCCACTGCTAAAAGAGATGGCAGCCTTCATGGCCTCAAGATATCTAACTCCTACTTCCTCACTCATCTCCTTTTTGTGGATGATGTGCTCATTTTTCTGGATGGGAGCATTCGAGACTCTCTCACTTTCTCCAAAATTCTCTGCCTTTTCTCGTTGGCTATAGGTATGCAAGTTAATCATGTGAAATATACCATTACCTTAGCCCTTACTTCCATTCAGGAGTCACAAATTTCACAACAACACTTCCCTTATTACATCATACCATTGGACAAGGGGTTCGAATATCTGGGATTTTGGATCAAGCCTCTCAGCTAGAAAATTGTATATTGGGTTTCGCTTGTCACCAAGCTGGAAAAAAGGCTTTAAAACTGGAGTCATAGATATTTATCCAGAACTGGCAGATTAGTGCTCATCAAATCTGTTCTTGAGGCCACCCCTATTTTCTAGATGGCATTAGCATAGATTCCCAAGAACATTCTGGCTCGACTGCAACAACTTTGTAGAAAATATCTTTGGAATGGCCGCCAAGACAAGAAGATATTTGCCTAGGTCAGCTGGAATAAGATTTCCTTGCCTAAAAAATGGGGAGGATGGGGACCAAAAGACCTACCCTTATTCACAGAAGCCCCGGCTCCAAAAATGGGCTAGACTCTTTTGACTGGATAGAATCTATGGACTACAATCTCATATCACAAGTACATTTGGCTGCACCAAATTATGGACTAGGTCTGTTGGCTGAGCTGGCCTAAAATAGGTATCTCATCAGTGTGGAAGGCTCTCCTACGCTCTCTGCCCAACATCAGAGACAACCTCATTTGGAGAATAAATGATCGATCAAACGCTCACATTGGATTGGATCCCTGGATAGGAGGAGAAGGTAGATTCTAGCTATCAAGAGATCTCATCCAGCACCTTCATTCTCATGAGATCAAGGTTATAGCTCACATAGTGGATCCACTGAACTCCAACATTTTCAATCAAGGTTGGAAATCTACCCTACAGCTTGATATTCTACCATAGTGGCATGAGGAATGGATTGAATATACAAATGCACTGTGTGAATCACACATCAAGATCAAGGAAGGACTAGATGAACTCATATAGAGTGTTGCTGAGAATGATATCTATTCTCCAAAGACCAGAATTATCAACCTGATCTCACACAAATAGCCAGAGTAGATTGTGTTTTGGTGGAAGAGTATCTAGAAACTTGTATCACCCCCAAGAACTAGACTATTCTTCTGGTGTATTCTAAGAGATAAAGTTCCCACAAGAGATTCACTCTCTCATCAATCCTTCCATGGCTCGCATTGGTGTGTCTCATGCAAGGATTCTTCTTAATCAACTCTACATTTATTCCTACAATGCAATTCTTTGGTCAATCTATGACAGAACATCTCCAAATATATACATATTACAGGGAATTGGGAGGTTGACAACATTGGCAAAGCATGGGAAAACTGGTGCAACCTTCATCATGGCACAAAACTACAATGCCTTCCCTTACTCATCTACTGGCATCTATGGCTAGCTCTAAACCAAATTATTTTTTAAGACAGACTAGTTTGTTAGCCTCATATTACAGCCTGAATCATCTCTGCCTATCACGAGTTGCCTCAGCCACCCAAACCTTAACATTATAAACCACATGATCCAGCACATATTGACAAAAACACACCTTCGGCTTTTTTTAATGGTGTGGCTTAGCACCATGGATGTGGAGGTGGTTTCATACTTTACATTTCAGAGAAACATTACTAAAAAGTAAAAATGGGGCTGGGTGAGGGAACAAATAATTTTTCAGAGCTCATTACACTCCATCATCTTCTGCATTTTTCTTTGGGTGATAAGTACATGGATTTAAACATATATGGGGACCGAAAAATCATAGTAAATTGGTTCAATAATATTAATGTCTATCACTCACACTCACTCAGTAATATTCTGGATGAAGTGATTATGTTCAAACCTCGGTTTAACACTATTTCATGCAATCACATTTATAGGGAACATAACAACAATGTTGACAGGCTTTCCAAGGAGGCCACATTAATTCCACGAGGAGAGTGGATGATACAGAAACATAGAGGCAACAATGAATATCACTACTATCATTGGCCCTATATTGACCAAATCTACCAAAGGGCAGAGAGCCCTTAGATTACAATTTTTTTCTCTTCTTTTGATGTATATGCATGGCTCATACAATGTATATATTTTTCACAAACTATATATTTTTTATACATTTTCATAGCCCATCAGCAAAGACAAGACCCTGCATGGTGTATGTGGAACTATTGTAGTAAATCAGACATATATATAGGTTTTTAATCTTATTTTATAGCAGAAAGTGATTGAACACCCTACGTGGTGATGATTGGAAAAAGAACTCATAGTTTTTGACAACCGAAAACCAATCTTGAAAATGCCCACAATGGCAAAGAACAATACATCATATGTTGAAAGCATCTACAACACGTAATTTTTCAAACATAATGAAAGATTACGATTTTTTCAAGGGAAAAAAACGAACAAACAAACAAACAAAAAATACAAAATTCGATATCTTCAAACAAATAGACCCAATGCCAGATGATTTAATTTGAGACTTGTGGGAAAAGTAAATAACACCATCAATATCGTCACTAAAAGTTAAAAAAAACGTTGCCTAAATGTCATGTGACAAGTGGATCGTGAATCCAAAATCCAAGTATCTTGCCATGAAGAAAATGTAGTGTTGAAAACATCATTAATACTAAAATTACAGTGAGCAATAATATAATGTGTAGACTCTGATGATTTTCCCTTATTTGGTGGTGGTTGATCTTTATTCAATGGTTCTCTCCTTTCACTGACTTTCTCCCAAGTGTTTCTACAGTTTGTAGAAGTATGACCAATTTTAGCACAACTAAAACATTTGATAGCTGGTCTATCATTAAAATTCCTTTGTTGTCTGTCTCCCTGATTATTTTTGCCCCACCTGCCTCTATAATTTCTCCTACCACAACGTCTACTACTTTTATCACCTCTAGAAGTTTCAGCATGAGACTTATAATCCTTTTGTGTGAGGGACAAAGTTTCTACATTAGAGTTAGGTCGAGCCTCTTTTTTCCCAAAGGCTTTTTCTCTCTCAACTATTCTGCTTACTAGTTTATTAAAGTCTTTTAGCTACCCACTAGCTTGAAGTGATTCCAAATAATTTGAATAGAGAGGGCGAAGGACTTTTATAAAAGTTGTAAGTTGTAAACTTACTTTAATTCTAGTGGCTTCTATATCATGAAAAATGGCCTTTGTTTTAGAGGCACTCTTTGAAGGATCATTATCCTTCATCTCCAAATTAAACAACTTTAACAATAATTGAATAATTTCGAGTCGTGAGTTTGAATCATACAATTCTTTCAACTTCTTTAGTGCTTCGAATGCAGTACCACAAGAAACGATATATTTGCTTACCTCTTCTATCACGGATGCAGTTATTAATGCATATGCCTTGTTGTCTTTTGTCTCCCAAATTGCATGTTGCTTCTCATTATCATATGCCTTGTTGTCTTTTGTCTCCCAAATTACCTACTACTTCTCATTATTAGGTGGCTCTAATGCAATTTCTTTTCCATTACTATCCTTCTTGCCTAGAGAAACTTCCCACAAATCGTTAAAAACAAGGGCACTTTTAAGCTTTCTAAACCACTCTTGATAATTTTCCTTTCCATTAAGAACAGCTCCAACTATGGAAACTAGTGAAGTCATAATTGTTATGTAGCCAAATATTCTTCAAATCCTTTCAAATTCAAATTATATGCAATACTTCTGAAAAGATATAAATTTGTTTCTCCTCTTCTTTTAACAAAGTTGGCTTTGTGGTTTAGTGGTAAGTTTCAAAAATAGCCTAGTAGAGAGCTAGGTTCTTCATGCTCAGTGTCTCCTTTACCATAGACTTCAAAAGCATGGAGTTTAG
>APFE031233999.1:12749-28390 GCA_000404065.3 Pinus taeda
ATCATAGCTTGCTGCATATAAGCTAGTGGATAGAATTGTTTTTTAATTGCAGAAACAAATTCATTCCAGGTAGAAAGAATTTTACCATGCTTCTTCAAATCAGCTTGTGTCTTGCCTTCCCACCATACCAGGGTGGTGCCTCCAAGGCATAGGCTAGCCAGCTGAATCTTTCTCCTTTTTGAATCGACGTTCTACACTCTACAATATACATCAATCTGTCTAATCTAGATATCTAGCTTTTCTGCATTCAATTCTCCGTCATAAACTGGAAAATCAAATTTCACATGTAATTTAATCAAAGAAGGTTTCTTCTTTTTCTTTTTAGGGATTTCTTTATGTGAAGAAGATGAGGATGAAGGTGATGATGGGGGAGATGGTGGAGAGGGCTTCTCTTATTTTCCTTGCCTTCTGGGTGGGCAACTAGAAGAGGTTCTTCTACTCCTTTATCTTGTTTGGAGGTTGCTGACTCTTCACCTCTACCTTTCTTAAATTCTCTATACATTTCTTCTACCATGGCTCTCATGGTCATGAAACTGTCCGTGAGCTGGGAGTCTGATTCCAAGGGACTTTCTTCTAACATTTTCCTCTTAGGATAGTCTCTTCCAATTTCTGGGTTAGCTTCAACCAACTCTCCTTCTCCTAATTTAAGCCTTGATCTAGTTATCATTAAATAAAAAAGAATCCAGCACAAGCTTGTCTAACCTTAGAAACCTAGAGCTCTAATACCACTTGATCTGGAAATGATCGAAGACAATTAATAAGGTCTTACAGACCCATGCACATGGATGTGCCTATGTTATTTTATGCAATGGATCAATAAGATTGCGAAATACACAGGCACAGAAGCAGTTAAAGAAAACATAACAGGAAAACATATAAACACAGCAAGTTTAATAAGGAGTTCACCCAACACTCTGGGGCTACATCTCGTGGTCCAGCCTTCAGTGGTGGCCTCTCTATTATGTTTTCAAAGCAGAGTTTTTACAACAATGAGCTGCTTTTGAGTCTCACACAACAGATACAAATCAGTAGGACTGTACTTGGATCCCCCAAGTCTTTGGAGTACACAAACTCTCCTTACTGAAACTCAACCTCTATTGGTCACTGTAGTATGAGCCCAATCTGAGACTCATACATGATAGGCATATACAGAGGATTTCGCTTGAACCTCTCAAGCCTTCTATGGAGCACATAGACTCTCTGACTCTCTCTGTCTCTGTCTTGACTCTGGCTCGATCTTTCCTTTGCTTCTGTAGGTCAGCTCGGCTTCTCGTCTCTGCTTCTAACTTGCTAGCTCGCTTGTCTACTTTCTCTGTTATCTTGTGGCTTTAAACTTAATCTAATTTCTAACTATTTTTTTGCTTCCCGGCTTTCCAGTTCCCCTGCCTCTGTCCGTTTGAATCCCTCTGTTATGCATAATCATCACTATATAACACCTCACAAGGAGGTGGCCACCCATTTCATAACGAACTGAGTGTCAGTTCTCTTGGATGTTTTTGAAACGACCGTTTCTTTCCTTAACTCTAAGAATGCCCGCAACATGACCTTCTGCCAACACATCGTCCATGTCGGACTTCAAATCCTATACAACTCTACCTGTTGACCCCATCAAATCCGGTCATCCATCGGAATGCGTCTTCGCCATTGATCTGGAGCCTCCAAATCCTATAGTCATCATCCATATCGGGTAGATAAGTAACATGACATTTACTCGTCTGATGTGAGTGGTTTTCTCTCTCTTCCGCCGAACGCATGGCACCCATTGTGTGGCATCAGGCGGGACTCGGTAGAAACCACTTACCGCTCGAAGCCCTTCTGATATTCTGTCAATTTTTGTGGGACCTTGCTTTTGACGGAATCAAAATGATATCCATTACATTTTATGATTTTTCATGTCCAGGGGCTTATGGCCCTTCCTTCTTTGAGGGGTTTTCCCTGCGATAAGCGATTAGTGACTTGTTGCTAATCGCATATAAGAAACTACCCCCATTCCTTGAAATGGCCTCTAGTTTTGCTAATTCGTGACAGCGCATGTTACCATGGGCAAACAGTTTGCGCACTTGACCGAGGGTCCTTGTTGCTCCATGCTGATCACAAATTGCAACTACTACGAGGATATCTTCGATAAGCTTTATATTTATAAGACTTTGAAACTTTGGCATGATTTTTAAAGAGTTCATGAAAACTTAGAGAGTATTCTAGGTTCTAATTTGGATCACTATCAGTACGAATAGAGCCAATATGAGATTGTGCATCATTTTCAATCCATGCATGAAAGTTCTTATATATTTCAAATGCCTCATATTTGTTCTTCAATCAATAAACCCAACACATTCTAATGTAGTCATCAATAAATGTCATCATATATTTATTTCCATTTGCAGAAGGAACATGCATAGGGCCACACAAATCAGAATGAATGAGTTCAATCTTTTTATGTGCTCTGAAATGAGAATCATGAAATTATTGTTTGTTGTACTTTCCTAAGATACAAGCATCACATTGTTTAAGTTTCCTAAGAATAGTTGGCAAACCAATGACACCATTTTTCTTCAACAAATGAAGGTTGTCATAGTTCAAATGTCCAAATCTAGCATGCCATAAAATACTTCATGGAAGTGTACTTTCATCGTAATGATAATTATATGAAATTTTATGTGCACGAGCAGAGGTTACTTGCAGCTTCATAAGTGTTTCTTCTTCTATTTGTGTCATGACAAGTGACTGATATGATGCTTTTTTGACCTCAACCTTGCCATATAGAGTAGAGGGAAAAAATACGGCAGAAAGTAATGGTAGGGAATATGGCAGTGAATAGGTATTATAGGAGAAAAGAGCTGAATTGGGACTCGTTTCTCTGATACCATGTCAGGCCTAGTTTGTAACTCTGAATCAAATTTTGTTTTTCATTAAGAGAATATGAATATATACAAGGAGAGTGAGACTATTGGGTTTCATCTCCCAATGTCTCTTCATCTTCTCACTTATTTTATTTTTTCTATTTATAATATTTACATATTTTTCATAATCCGGAAGATTAGCTGTCAACATTTCCAATCTGAAGTCTTTCTATTTATTTTCTTGTTGCATGAGCACACTTGTAAGCCATAAGGGATTAAATTTATTAATTATCATGTTCATTCATGAAGGGTATTTTGAAATTGTGAAAAATAGAGCCAATATATTATATATACTGGAGGTGGGTATTTTGGGTAGAGGGTTATGGGTTTTGGATGTATTTAAATGAATATTTGGTGAACCTAAGGGATATCTACTAAAATAGGGAGGGAGTAGTATTGAATATTTAGTAATAAAAAGAAAAGCATAATCTAAATCGTGAACAAATTGATGGTTATTTATCTCACCATTTGAAAGAATGTTACAAGTTCAAACAACGACATGAGGGAGAGGATTATATGCTAACAATACGTTTTTACAGCGTTTCAAATTAGATGTGAATGGAGAGGAATTTGTGAGGGTTTTCTACGAGGGTCAAGGGTTTCTAGGCTTTGATAGCTTATTAAAATGGTGGCATGAGGAGGCGTTATCCAATGCAATATGGTCATATGAGATGGATTAGTTGTAGTTTTGGTCATGGTGAAGATGACAAAGATTATGAGGTTTGTTTTTGAGGCTAGCGAGGATAATGACAGTTGTTCTTCGTTGAGGAAGAGCATATTAGACTCCTCCTCTTTGGCGACAACTATACATAACAAGGGGGCACTGGAAAATGCATTTGTGCCTTTTGACACCATTGTCGACAAAATTTTCTCCTCAATGGGTTGTCGTGTTGGTTATCTGGCGTTGGGGAACAATATGATCAAGATAATCAGCGATGGGGTTCATCGGTGTGAAGGATGTCATGATGCCATGGGCACTACAGTCCTTTTTCTCTGCTTATCTGCTAGTGTGGGTTGTTGGTTTGCATCGAGGTGCACATGATTGGGGCTTCACGATTGTTTTGGTTCCTATAAGATCTCCTTTAGGTTATTCCATGGAAGCTCTATTGGTGTCCTTGTGCCATTTTTTTCATGGTTATATGTTGGGGTTTTGACTTGTTTTGTAATGATTTGATGCTTGTATTTAGCATTTGAGAGATGCACCCTTTTCTAAGGGTTCTTTTATGTAGGCCTACGCACCTAGTTTGCTAGATTGATAAGTGGTTTCCCGTTGTTTGGGAATTTGATAGATGCACCCTTTTCTAAGGGTTCCTTTATGTAGGCTTACATGTTTGGTTTTCTCAATGGATGAGTGGCTACCCGTTGTTTGGTCTATATCTAGTGTTTCCCTACGTGACTTATTTGAGGGGAATGCATGCCTTGTAACTTTTTTTTTGTAAGCTTGGGAGGACTACATCTTCATCATGTCCAACTTGTCACCCTAATTAGGGGACATCACAAGATTTGAACCCAAGACTTCTGGTTCGGTGAGACTTCATTTCCACGGCCACTGCAAATTGAGCTGCCCCAAGCAGATGCCCTGTAACGTTTTATCAATCATATGTACATTGGGGGCTATTTTGGAACATATGCTATATGCACGATTATGTAAACATACTTTTATTTTAATCTATTAAAATAATAATTAAATTATTATAATGATGTATTGAGAAGGGGAATTTAGCGAAAGGATTTTAGGAGGTGTTTATCAATGTCTATTGAAATTAGGCTTATTCTTTAGTATCCCCAAAACACATATGTTGTAGGCTGATAAAGTGGAAAATCAATGCCATGAAGCCATCTTCATCTATTACATGATGTATGTTAGAAATCCTCACCCAAGTGTGTCATATGATGTGCGTATTCATGAAGTGTGTTTCAATCTATCACACAATGTGTGTTCTTGAGTCCCCATCTTGATTAGACACATTATATGTGCACCCAAACTATCTATCCATCCATCAATGAACTCCTTATCATGCCGCATTCCAAAGTTAAACCAATTTTTATGCACTAACTATCGAAGTCAAAATTTATCACATTGTTCATGCTGAATTTATGCACTTCTTTCCTGAGAGTATTGTGCAAGAGTGTTTCCTAAGAGTATTGTCAAACCCATATTCAATCATCGAGACATTTTTGTAATGAATATAACAATTGCAATACCTTTATAATCATGAGGAAACATCCTCCATCCAAGACCTACATCAATTCTATTGATAAACAAGAGACATACCGATAGTACATCTTCCTTCAACCATAATATCCTGCTCTGATCAAGTATATCAGACATGTATTATGCACATCAATTCATATAATCTATGAAAGCATCAATCATCAAGATAAGGTATGCATTAGAGTAGTTTTTCATCAAAGCCAACACTAGAGCCATAATGCCAACACACCATTGTTCATAAGAACTGACATTTCCATACAAACACACTTCTTTCTCTCCACATCGACTCAAACCTCACAAATCCTTAATCTATAATATTAAAACTCAGTCTTAACACCTTCCCCTCAATAAACCTCAGATAGGCTCACTCTCAAGACAATAGAGCCTTGTATTTGCTAAAGTAGAGCTAATAACTAACAGATAAAGAGGGATTTGAACCAACTTAGACCTTACCAAAATCATCATCATTTGTGAATTGTTTACAACAAAAAAACAAAATTTTGTATTCATGTGAACCAACCTAACTCTAACCAAAGTTATAAGAGAGAAATTTACAAATCTTGTTATTATTTTTAATGGAATTTGTGAGCTCTAATTACATTATTTGCAATATAAAACATGAAATTGTTTCCACTTTGAAAAGAAAACATTGAAACCCATCCACAAAAAGAGTAACACAGGGTGATACAATGGTATCTGATTACAACACAGTGGTAGCATGTCAGATGGGTATTTAGTTTCAACATGGTATCTTATTCATTGGATTGTTGATTGCTCCAAGATATATTAGTGTTTTTGGAATATAGGTCTCATTAATATGTACACTCACAATAGGGCTTCTGGGGTTAGCATATTTTGGATTTACGACTTTTCCAAGCATGACATCAACAAGTTGTCTTACTAAATTGATGGTAATAGGATCTCTTTTATTCCTCTCCGGCCCTTCCCTTTCATACAAGTTTCCTTCATCAATTTGTTGTATATTTGTATCTCCTTGATTGCTTAACGAAGAGGTCTGCTTACACAAATATTTTTTACCTAATATAAAAGAGTGTTTGTGATTTTATCAAGATGCTTTCTTTCCAACCTCTATGGAGATGGTGGAACATGATATAGTAACTTTGTTGCATATATATTTTTTTTTTCAATCACTTCCTCCTTTTGATGTTTAAATACATCTTGTTTCACATGACTTTCATAATGTTCAATGATTACTAGTGGTGGGGGATTCTGGGTTGTCTTCCTTGAATGAAGGTGCATATCATTGATCTAAAGAGAATTTAGGGAGTAGGTCTTAAAATTAGAGGGTTCACTATTGTAGACAAGTTGGGCCTAATTTATTATTTGGATTTGGTGTAGGTTGATCTGGCATTGGTGGTGCTCTTGGTGGCTATTGGACAAGGTTTTGAGGAGGCATAATAGGAGGAAGCATTAAAAAAAATACAAAAGTTGATGTCTCCAACTTGATGGAAATGAACTAGTGAATTGAGTTGTGTGGTGAAACTGAAATGAAGTGCCCTAACCTTGCTATGTTTAAGGAATTTTCCATTGAAAAGAAAGCTAGTTTGGAAGTGGGGCTTATCCAATAGGATTCCATTCAGATTGATGGAATTGATTTCAAAAAGGGGAAGAATATGGTTGGTTTTCATACTGTTGGAAAGGTATGGAGGGTCATACCCTTATTTTGTTCATATAGAACAAGGTTTCCATTGGATCCTTTGGGCCTTCCCCCCCTAAAAACTTCTTTAAAGGAGGCATTTATCAGTTACATTATGATAAGCACATATTCCACATATTGAAAGAGTGTCCAAAGGGCATTAATTTTTCTCATGCTTCTTCTTACATATGGGGAAGAAAATGGCTAAAGATCTTTCATCTTCCTCTCTCGATTGGTTGAGTGGCTTTTCTTCCTCTCTTTTCATCTTTCATTACATTGTGTCCATTTACAATGTAAGGGAATGAATAATATTGATCTTCATATCCTCCAACATAGTACCCAACTCAAAAATGGAGATTACTAGAGTTTTAGGCTTGACTAGTTGAGGATTAGGACTCCTTATGCTCTTACCCTTCTTGCATGAAACTCAATACATGCAGCATACACTAATACTAAAGGAAAATACTACATATATTTATATGGTTGGATTCTTTTGAGAAATGAACATAATTTATTCAGTGTATCTATGCTATCATATTTAAAATATTTTTTGTAAAACTTTTTGCTCTATCTTTTGGACATATGCATTCAGGGGAATTTTATTTAATGTGTTTCTAATGTGGGGATCATAGTGTGTGACCCTATTGCTGAGAATATGTTCCCACTAGATAGTACACTCACTTCTAGAATTGATGAATTGATTAGGAAATCTTCTGGAGATAATTATGTAAGTTTCTACACATATCTTGGCTATAGCTACCTACTATGTTAATGTCTATAGTGTATTGTCTTATGTTTTAATAATATTAAGACTTGCACTATGTATTATGTATTGCACACTATATTTTTGCAAAGGATTTTAAACATAGTTATGAAGAAACCACTATATCTAGGGTAAATTTTATTGATAGTAAGTATGACATATGATATATGCTTGCTTTGAATTTGAAATAAGTAGTGCCTTGCCAACACAAAATTGTAATTAATTATGTCGAATGGAACAATACTTGTTCTAAATTCATATCCCTAATGTTTTGGTGTTGCCACAACAAGAAATGGTAAGCAGGAAATTACTAAGCAGTGTAGTGGGGAGAGCATTGACAGAGCCAGAGAAATCGAAGTATAACAGATTCCAAACAGAACATAGTGAATCAGATGAAAATATGCAAGTGCCTGATAAAGATTTGGATTCTAAGAACAAAGAAATGATTACAAATGATAATCATGAATTGTTTTTGTCAGGTGCCAGCTTTATGAATGCAAATATTGAAAGGGTGTGTAATGATTATGGTTACTTGGAAAGAATGTATTTCTCTATATCCTTTCATATGATAAGGATTCTCTCATATATGGATTTGTGTAGTGTTTGTCCTCTTCACTTTTCTAGACACTAACAACAAGCCTATCCATTCTTTAAGATGTTTCTTTTGGCTATAACCTTATATGTAAATATTGATTAATGCTTTCCTAAATAAAGATAATAGAGTTTGAATGACTTTGGTACATAGTATGTAGGTCCTAAGTTGTTTGCATGATGCAGGTATGAGCTAGCATACCACATAAGATTCCACTGATGTGTTTTCCTCAATTTATTTCTATTGGACACCTAACCGTCTAATGGTTAGTGTGGAAGTTGAATAGCCAAAGGAGTCCAAGAGACCACTTGGAATATGAATCCAAGGGTCATACAATGTACTATAAATGTATATCACTTGTTAATAAAAAATGCACTCTCCTGATTATATTTCCTACTTGTCTTTGCCATGTGTGTGTCTAACATGGTATCAAAACATGTTTATTCCTGTCCTGCATAATTACTTTGAGCCATTTTTTTTATGGCCTTTTTTTGCAGGTCATTTCTGCCATCACTTCTGCACTTCATGAATATTTTCTTAGCTAAATTCTAGCTGCAACCTCTGTCATTTCTCCATCCCTATTTTTAGAATTCCTGCCCTTGTAGCTCCCTTTTCTTCCTATTTGCCTATTCTGCCTATGTTCTGCCCATATTGCATAACTGACAACACTAACATGGTAGTATGGTGCGATGAGTGCATATTTGGTGATATTGCTCCTATTATTTCGAAAACCACCCTCTCCAATTATTTTGAAAAGCGTTGAAGAGTGGATTGTCTTGCTATTCTCCGGGCATTCAAAACTGGATTGTTGTGTTCCCGTACGCAGCGTTTTGCTATCTCTCACCTGGTATCAATGTTCCATTTCAGCTTCTTTGCAACACGCTCCATACACTGCTCTTTGTGAGTTATCCCAGCAATGTGTTTAGAGACTTTGGGCATTGAATTGATGATGTTTCGAAATCAATTTTCCCCCACTTCCAACTCAAATTAGAACACAGGTCCCTGTTAGCATTCCCCTTGAGTGAAGTATTGTAGTCATTCCTGGTGATAAGCATCAACAGGGAATTGAAATCAAGTCTCGGAGGAGCAAGCCATGATCGAGGAGGAATTTTTGCCTCATCTATTGTAGCCCGATAAACATCCACGCCACCCATCTCTTATAGTGGCCTCAGCCCATATCTTCGTTATCTACCTTGTAAAGGTTGCCAAAAATGTACAAATTACAGAGTTGTCGTCGATTATCATAAAGGTTCCGCTGGTGGTATCATAAATTTAGGCATTGAGGGTGCACTCCAACTTGGAAGAGGATCTAATTTGATTCAAGGATTGGGTGGTGTTCCTGATGTATCCTGGTCTCAGTTCTCGATCTCACATTTGATCTGTGAGCATATCTACCTTTCTTCTGGTATTGATAAAAATGACACTCTGTGTGATTGCCAAAGTTTTGTATAAGTCACACAGTGTATAGAGCTTCCAGTCCTCACTTTCTACATTGACATAGAACTGTTTGATACCCTCTAGGCTAAGCTCATCCCTTTTGACAAGAATCCTGATTGGATTATTCATGAACTTCCTAGTAATCTCCAAAGCTTCAGGAGGCATGGTAGTCGAGAAAACACCAACTTGGAGATTTGAAGGTAGCAATTGAAAGATATCATATATCTGGTCCTTACACCCACGTGATAGCATTTCATCTGCTTCATTGAGCACAACATTTTGATTGAATCAGGATGCAAGGCACGATGTCGCAGCATGTCATAGACCCTACATGGCGTCCCCACAACAACATGAACACCAATGGATTGGGAGCAAACTATCCCATCCTCTGAATCTGTGATAACTTGGTTTTGTGATGAGCATGCAACAATACAATGCAAGTAATCTGATTGCGTTGAATGGTTAAGGTATGTTGACTTTTGAAGACCGAAATATGTTAAGGAACATGTTTTCTAAAGAGATCTGTGCTTGGTTCGGTGGTATGAACTTTTAATAAGGTTGATACATATATTAAATGGTGCATAAACTCTTGAAGGTTGTGACTGGTGTTGTGATATATATGGTGCGGTAAGCGCAGAACAATTTACATTATATACACAACAATTGAAACATTGAATAGATGTGTATGCTCAACTATATTGATTGAATGTTGTGCATGAATATTACTTTGGGTGTTGGACAAAAGCTAGTCGAATGGTGCTTTGAATTCCATGTTCGGTGTCTCTGTCATGACTGAGTTAAATCCTGTGTTTCAAAATAAAAATAAAAAAATTGACCTGGCTGAAATATAAACATGTGCATTGGCCTTTTATGATGCAATGGTCATGATTCCTTATTGTAATTTTTTGAACATCGTGTAACTTGATGTGAGATGCTTGGGTGGTTGAATTGTTTACTGAAGTGAAAGAATATGCGCTAGTCATTTTTGTTAAAGAGGATGTGTTGGTTATGTGAAACCCATGAGGCCATGGTGTATATATGAGTATTGTTTCAATGCTCACTGCTAAACTGAAGATCAATAGTTTCATTTCATGGAGAAAAGATGATTATTTCCTGTAAGGGCTGACAGAGATGTCCTCCTAAATGTGCTAAGTTTTTGTGTGTTTTTCTGAGTGCTGCCATTCACTACAGTGTTGCTTATTTTATATGAAGAAATTTATGATATTGTAAGCAATTGTTTTGGAAAAACTTGTAACAAAGTTTCACCCCAGTGTTTCGAAGGTGAGCACTTCATCATCTGCCATTTCAAAATTAGCAAATGTAAGACACTTCTTATGTGCTTTCAGCTTTGTAGTTTATGAGATTATGCATAGCTCTTTCTTTGGCGATCTGTTATCCCACAATTGCAACTGTTCCACATGCTATCATCAATGGTTACAAGAATGTATTAATAGTCTCTATTGAACTTGACTATTCTTTTCCACTGGTCAAGAAAGTGAAGGAGTATTTGAAGGATCCAAGCAAGTTTGTAGTTGCTGCTACCCCAGTTGTGGCATTGTATTTAAAACTCATTATAGTTTTTGTCTACATATATATGCATTGATTCTGTGTTACTTTGACTGCTGCATAAGAGTTTGGTGGGCTGTATAAAGGCAATGATTGTTTTGTAGTCTTTTGTGGAGAAAAGTTTAGAACATAGTGTTGGTCATGAGTAAACTCTTATTTTTATGTAATGGATTGTAATTGGTGCTTGTTGGTTGCACACTAATCATTTGCTACACATTTATAAAGGATATTGTTGTGTACTGTGAGTGGGTATTACTTTTCTGCATTGAGTAGTAGTTGTGATCAGTTTTTGAAGGTGTAATTCTGACATTAAAGAAAAAAAAATGGTCAAAATCAATGAAGTATTATAGCTCCTCAAAACTCTGATATTGTCTACTACTCATGATACATTAAAAGTCAGCAAACTTTCTCTCACAGAAATTCAAGACTGTCTACAAAATGCACAAGAGAAAATTGATTTTTTGCAACTTGAATCTCAGCTACAACAAGAAGAATTAAAATAGAGGAGTCATTTTGAACCTGTTTCTATTCAGAAGATTGAAACAGACTCCCATAAAGCAACAAGGTTACATACAGATGCAGAAGTTTAGTTTTCACTTCCCAAGCCCATCATCAAACCTTGGGAACAACTTGTCCACAACAAGCATAGAACTGGTCTTGGATAGGACAAGGATGTGTCCTTTCATATTCTAGACTACTCCAAACCAGTCCAATTTCAAAGTGTTGGATTCATTCATGACAGTTCACTTGCTCCTCATGATAGTTCACCTCCAGTTGTTCGAAATTTTTCCCCTCTTCCACAACAACAGATTCTGAAATGCCAACATTGTGACCGAGTTGGCCATTTGAAAGATCATTGTTTTGATTTTCATCCATGTAAGCACTGTCATAAAACCACCCATTCTTCACACAAATGCTTCGGAAACAAACGTCCTGCAATAACAAAGATTCATCTTGGATGGATCGGTTCTTGGCAATGGGCATCAATAGCCAAGAAGATATTCCAGTCACATGTCAGAACTTGTTCTAGAGTATTTAACTGTCTTGCAGTTGATTTTTCTCCATCATCTCACCTTGTATCTAACAGGGAGGAAATGATGGTCATCTACAAGCTTCAAAGCCACATCAAGCAAGCTTGAGCCACAACCTGCCATACCAGATTCAGATTTGTAGCCAGAGACAAAGATGCTTGTGAGCATGCCTTCAGTTGGTAATCTAGGACACTTCCTCTAGCAGAAGACTTTAGCTTCTTGCTAGTTTCGGAAGAATTCCAGGAACAAAATTGGGGACACTTCCTCTAGTAGAAGACTTCAGCTTCTTGCTAGTTTCAGAAAGAGTTCCAGGAATACATTAAGAAAATCCAGATTTTGTTGGTCATCCTTAAACCATCACAGTTGAAACTTCCCTTTTTAGGTTGAAGTTCTCCCTTTATGCGGGGTGAGACCTCCCTTTCATGGTTGAAGGTTTCCCTCTTCAAAACAATAGGAGCACTTCCTCTAGCAGAAGACTTCAGCTTCTTGCCAGTTTTGGAAGAGTTATAGGAATTGCACTAAGCATTCCAGTGTTGGTGGTCATCCTTAAACCACCACCCTTTATACCAACATTTCAGAGAGCACATTCAGCCTAGTGCTACCATGCATTTTTGCACATTTTGTATTACAGCTCTCTTCTTGGACTCATACATAAACCTTCTGATTAAGGGGGGGAATGTTGGATGCCTAATCCTCTAAGGGTTAGTCTGGAAGCTGAATAGCTAAAGGAGTCCAAGAGACCACTTGGAATATGAATCCAAGGGTCATACAATGTACTATAAATGTATATCACTTGTTAATAAAAAATGCGCTCTCTTGATTATCTTTCCTACTTGTCTTTGCCATGTGTGTGTCTAACAATTTCAATATGATGAAAATATAAAGGAAAGTATTTTGAGAGGTATCCCCAAGAATTGTAGTGCCAACCCACAAAAACCAGGTTACCTAAGAGATGCATGATTGTCATTATCACAATGTAAGGATATCCCAAAATAATTCAAGGTGAAAAGATTTAGGAATTTTACTCATGGACGATATAGTAAGGTTTTCAGGGTCCTCAAGTGTCATCTTTATGAATCTAGACATTGAATATATATTGTAAATCCAGGATTCATAAATCCATATCCCATGAATGTTTTATGAATATATATTGTGAATCCCCTAAATCTGCACTGAACTGATCTACTTTTCAATTATATATTTACTCTTTTTGGTGTGCTTTGTCTTCTAACTATCAGACTTTTCTGTTCATGCTTGACTTCAATATTTTTTGTTTTAAGTTAATTTTGAGAGTTAGTTAGCATGTAGTGATTAGATAACTATAGAGAAGCAAGGAATGTATATATAGTTTTTTCTGACACACTCTAATAGAATATTCTTATACTTTCCTACAGGATCACTATATTCCATGAGGACACCAATCAATCCAATACAAGTGGTCAACGTTGTTTCAGGACAACATCTATCAAACTTATGGGTAGTGTAATCTCACTCATATTTAATATAAGTCAATATTCTAGAAATTAGAATTGGTTTATTTACTTTCAAGGTCCATCTCATGCATCCGAAAATATTAGGGTTACGGTTAAAGCTGCAATAGATAGATGTTACCAAATCAAGTCACAACTCTTTTTCAGGCCTACTATACACTCCTGGATAAATGGAAGGGAAGGAAAGCTTGCACCTTTGAAATCATTTTTCAATAGCCTTTACCAAAATATAAATACAAGGATATCACTATGGTATATTTTCAAGAAGAAAATAATTTTTGATACCTTGGTCAATAATTCTGGTGTAGGTTCAAATAAGCACATTCCTACATGTACAATCTCTCCAAAAGTGTCTCAGTTTTTTTCATATCCATATGAAACTTCGGAGTCACCAACACCAGATGATATTACAAATATTACAGACATGAAATAAACTCCTAAAAAAACCACCCATTCACAATAAATCGACACCTTAAGAAAATTTGATGAAGTATTAACTGCTAATACAAAACAAATAGTATCATCTTCAAGTTTCCATGTACTACTAGATCTTGACCTCCTTGTATTTAAAATAAATAGATATTCACCTTATTGTATTTTAAACTATAGGTTATATATTCTCTCTAAGGAGTTAATAATCCCATGTAAATATTTGAAAATATATGGCTTTTAATTGTTTCCTTTAAGTCCTCTACATCCGACATTGATACTATACCTTTATTTTTTTCTTGTTATTACATGGCCTAATCTTTGTTGCCAATATTTCATCATATTGTTGACTCACCTACACATATTTAATCCATTAACGTATATCTTAATGACAATCCTTTAATGCACCACTAAGAACTAATAAAATGATGAAACTTAAACCAATCTGTTTCTAACAATGGTATGCATATGAATGATAAAAAATTATTCATTTGGACTAAAAATACCTAACTTGATATCAACTCTTAAGTATTTGATCCATCAAAATCTACATCTCTTTCCACAATGAACATTGAATACCTGTCATGAAAGTAAATATGAATCGAAGCACAACAATGCTAAAAAAATCCATAGTTTCAGTTGTTGTTTGGCATCTTATTGTTGGGTAAGGAGGGTTTATAGAAATAGGAATTGTTGGTCCCACATTTGTTCAACCAATATTTTCACAAGGATGGAGTTTTGGGAGTCTCTCGATTTATTGGATATTTGAAAAAGAGGCATGGCCTTACCTTCTCAACACTGGAGGAACCCTTGGAGTTGAATCACCATGCAAAGCCTTGAAAAGTTATTTTCCCAACTAGACTCACAGTGCAAAGCCCCACAAATTTATTTTCCATGCTATTGTTGTGATAGTTCGCTAAAGAAGATTTATCGACTACCTTCAATGGTTAAGTGCTTAAAACCCTTGATGGGATAATAACAATGTTGAAATCTAATGGGTTAAACCCAATAAATTCCATATGGCCAGAGTTAGATCCTTCGAAGGAGGGTCTAAAAAATGACCCTATCTTCATGATTCATCATTCTCATTGATGGTTAAGGCTGGGTCCACACTTATGTTGACCAGGCTATTGAAAAGGACCTATTACCTTTTCCACACCATCAAACCAACAAAGCATGTTGAAACATAGAAGCGGGTTATGGAAGTGGGATAGAGAAAGAATTAAGGAGTTGCCGCATAAGTTCAAGGAGATCATTTGGAGATGATTGACTATTGAGTATTAGTGTTTGTATAAATGAATGCTTCCAACGTTGAATAATGCCTCCAAACTCTTATCTAAACACATAAATTCAGATAACATTAAAATTATTATTAGCATGAGAATGGAAAATATGAGGATAACTAGCATAAGGATGGGAAAGATGAGAATGGATAAGTTGAGTAAGCATACCACAACTAATTCACTACTATAGATAAAAGGATTTTCAGATAAATTTTTAAGAAAAAATAAATATTTTGTCTTTAAACATTACATTTTTATTTTAATTAATTTAAATTTAA
>APFE031233999.1:29961-66651 GCA_000404065.3 Pinus taeda
AAGATTTATCGACTACCTTCAATGGTTAAGTGCTTAAAACCCTTGATGGGATAATAACAATGTTGAAATCTAATGGGTTAAACCCAATAAATTCCATATGGCCAGAGTTAGATCCTTCGAAGGAGGGTCTAAAAAATGACCCTATCTTCATGATTCATCATTCTCATTGATGGTTAAGGCTGGGTCCACACTTATGTTGACCAGGCTATTGAAAAGGACCTATTACCTTTTCCACACCATCAAACCAACAAAGGATGTTGAAACATAGAAGGGGGTTATGGAAGTGGGATAGAGAAAGAATTAAGGAGTTGTCGCATAAGTTCAAGGAGATCATTTGGAGATGAATGACTAATGAGTATTAGTGTTTGTATAAATGAATGCTTCCAACCTTGAATGATGCCTCCAAACTCTTATCTCAACACATAAATTTAGATAACATTAAAATTATTATTAGCATGAGAATGGGAAATATGAGGATAACTAGCATAAGGATGGGAAAGATGAGAATATATAAGTTGAGTAAGCATACCACAACTAATTCACTACTATAGATAAAAGGATTTTTAGATAATTTTTTAAGAAAAAATAAATATTTTGTCTTTAAACATTACATTTTTATTTTAATTAATTTAAATTTAAAACTAAAATTATTTTAATGCCTTAATGAAATTAAGACATAAGATAAATCGTGGAAAACTAGCTCTCTAAGATTACACTCGTTTTGCATTTACCGCCACTGTTACACCAAAGATAGTAGGGGTGCGAAAGTGTCGGCAAGAAGTCGAATGATGGGGTTTGCAATGTGGGAGCGAGTGCAGGATCCCAACTATGAGATAAAATTTTATGATTGATGCCCAACAAGTTCACAACGTTATATGCTCGATGCCCAACAAGATCAGAAGGTTATGTGAAAAGGGAGTTGTTTTGGTGGATTCGCCCATGGCAGTTGGGGAAAGAGTGGATTAGCCCATGGAATTTGGGGAAAAGAGTGAAGATAATCTTCCCATGGTCAGTAGCCCTTCTGATGTTCGTGAGTTAGTTCATAGTTTCTAGGAAGTAAGGGTATGCTCTCGAACGTGGCCTATGGAGCCATCCATCCTAGACGATATGACCAACAACTTGCCCTCACTTACTAAGGAAATCTATGAAGAAGCTCGAGGTAAATACTTTGAATCTGTTGATGTGCTAGTGTCGGGTAGGGACAAAGGTGCTACAAATAGCTTTATGTCTATCTTAGAGGGGGTTTTGCCGAAACTGTGGCAAAGCTAGGTTGTTTAGGGAAATGGGAGAAATGACTTATCTAGGATCTCTGGGCTCCAGCCATATCTCCAAGATAGAAAATTAGATTATGGTTGCGGAAAGCCTGAGAGGTCTAAGGAAGGGCTTGGTGTTTGCTGAAAAGGCTGGGTTGGATGTGTCTTGATTACTTGTCTACTATTTCCCAGGGAGAGGTGGGGTCGAAGGTGAGAGAATTGTTTGGAGTGAGTGTTATCAACTGGTATTTTTCACCTGGGGTTTTTTATATTATACTATTAAAGATTTAGGTATGGAATTGCATGGAACTAATGAACGGGGGTTTCTTTGCTTGGGACTGTATTTCATCAGCAACTTCATCTATCTATAAAGGCTAATGGAGATGGAGGTATGTTATCATGAAGAAACCCTACTACTATGCGATTCTCTGGAGAGGATGGAACACGGGTCTAATCATTCCAGAAGATGGAATAGGGGTTTGATCATTCATGGGTTAAGGAATTATGGAGCATGACTGCTGAATAGGGGTCTAATCATTCAGGGGTTAAGGAAGTATGGAGCAAGATTGATGGTCAATCACAACATTGGGGGGGTTTCTCTTTCGGAAAATGGGGTAATCAACAATAGGATTTCTCATCGGGGAATCCTTCTTTGGGGGTTTACGTGGCAGGATGCTCGACAATTATTCTAACAAAGACCGTGTAACTCCTCTCATGATAGAAATTGAAAAGGTGGGGGACTCTAGATGTTATCCTTGAAGATGAGATAGAGAAAGCGTTGATTAAGATTGTCGTTATGAGTGGCCATGATTCACATTCACACGGGGTATGTTTTTGTGCCGAAGTTTTTTCACACTAGAGAAAATTAAATTCCTTACGCTTAGATCACAGGTCCAATGAAAAATTGTAATTGTGAACACTTGCTGCTAAAGTTCTTGATTACTATTGAACCATATCCTTTCTATCTGGAATGTATCGACATTTTCTTTTGCCAACCATGTTTTTTGTTTTTTTGCTCATAGTTTCCCTTATGTGTGTGTGTGTGTGTGTGTTCATGTGTTTTGAAGTTGATTTAAGAAACAACCCTATAGGCTGGTTGGTGACCAAATAATGCCTATTTTCTTCTCCTTAGGTTTGGCTTAGGTGCTAGTTTTGAGGGGGATCGAGTCTACCATATTGGCCAATGGTACCGACCTCATTCCATAAAGAGCAGAGTTAGTAGGTATTTATGTCATCTCCGTTGGGGAAAGAAACAATGATAGCCTTAAGTGACAAAGGAGGGGGCCTTGACCCTATGGATGGTGGGAAACATATTATAATACATTTACATTGAACACAAATAGAAGAGGAGACTCGGAGGTAGATGTCAATGGATCTCTCACTTGTCCAACAAGGGCATAATATGGGATTATATGGTTCTGCTATACCAGAAAAACGTTAGAGGGTTGTAGAGGGTTAAGCTCCGGGGTAGAGAAAAGCGATAATAGAACCTTGGTGAATGACCTAATACTTTACCAACCCAACTACATCACAAAGTTTTCCTAGTTTTCCTTTGGCTATTATTTTTCCAAATTTGTTTAGCTTCATGACATTCCACTTGAGTGAGCTAGATCACAATGATAATGGAACACTTTTGAATAAAATAATACTCTACCAACCTCAATAGTGGATCAAGGCTCTGTTGGTAATGAGTCAGCTTTTGATTTCTACCCATATCAATATTTTATTTTATTTATTACCTTTTGGTACAAAGATTATTCAAAAATTTTAGAATTGTACTTTAGTCCACTAGTGTCCAATTTTGAGTTTGGATAGTGGAAATATCTGTAAAGAGTTAAAGAGGTGCAGTGTAATATTCTTGGCATTGATCCTTGATGGGGAGATTAAAACCTCCTCTCTAATTCCCACGCTAGACCCAATTGACAATAGACAAATGGAAATCTATGTTGTAATTATGATATTGTTTAAAACAAACTTTGTCAAATGTATTTGAGAATGAATTGTATTTTATCTTACCAGAAATAAAGAAATAGAATATGTTAATTCTTTTCATTTCTACTCAACCTTCCTTATAAAAAATATTTTCCAACTTGTGGATCAAACAACTTTTTGTTTTTTTGAGTCAAATATATATGTGGTTGGTAAGGAAATATTCTCATGTCGTATTTAGGTGAGGTGAGATTAAATTTTGGGAATTAATCCCATGCTATCAAATATTTCATGTTTTTCCTTGACATCATACTTTCAGTTAAGATACCTTTCACCTAAGAACTAACCTTTCTCGATGTTGTTTCCCTATTATAATTCTCAATGTTGTATTGATTTTAGATCTATGCTTAAATTTGATAAACATGTCTCTGAGAACATTTTCATTTATCCCAAATGTGTTTATTTTCTTGTTTTGCACCCTTCAATGAAGGCTTCACCTCACATATATAGTTTTCCATTCAAGAAAACGAGATCCATGTTGATGTAAGGTCACTTTGGAAATCTATGAAAATGAATAAAAATATTGCATGGACATGTTGAGCTGGAATTGTCATTCCAAAGACCACTTTTTTGGGTTTGGTGAATCCATCAGTGATTACATAAAAATCTTGTATGGAAATTTTCTTCTATGGGCCGCATGTTCTTAGAGACAAAATTAATGAAGAGACATTATGAAATAAAAATTCCTCAATCATGTAGTTTGGAAGTGGTGCCTACATGAAATTAACTACTATTCAGGAAGACATGCTTTGATTGCCTAATATAATGTTTAGGAAAGACTTGCATGACTTGAGATGTTTATTTTATAGGGTACAAAATAATATCTCTCTAAGGGAAAAACTTGTCTTTGTGAAAGTGGGATTTATGCAAATCAACATTTTGACCAAGATATAAATAAATGAGTAGAAATGGGGTGTTCTTCATAATATGCATGATGTTGTATATGTGATTATTTTACACTTGGTTCCACCCTTAGGTATGGAAAAATTTGGATGCTATCAACATAGACAGTATCCAGTAACAATAATTGATCTAGAAACATCAAACATTGTTTCATTAAATTTGAAAAATGATTAGGTTTACCAATTACAGTAACATAGTTATTTTGTTTGACTTAATATATACAAAGGATAATTTATTTTGTTGTTTTTATATTCAAAATAATAATTAATAGGTTGTATTCTATGTTTATTTTTGAGTTTTCACTTATCCCACATGAGACATTAAACATGGTATATTGTGATATTTTGAAGCTTTGGACTTGTTATTTTCTTGTAAATTGCATGTTAATGCATGCATGCCCTACACCCATTTCCGAAGTAGTTTCACTTTCTTATGCACATCTTTCATCTCTACCCATTTGATGCCACATATATATGATAAGCCTACCATTTAAGTCTTGGAATACATACTTGTTTGGATTTTTTTTACCATATATCCAATCCCATCTATCACTTTTGAGGATCTTCCCTTGGATAGACT
Organism: Pinus taeda; assembly: GCA_000404065.3. Taxonomy (NCBI): domain Eukaryota; kingdom Viridiplantae; phylum Streptophyta; class Pinopsida; order Pinales; family Pinaceae; genus Pinus; species Pinus taeda. The sequence continues at coordinate 34,686 of APFE031233999.1, forward strand.
CTTCTTTTAACCATATTTCCAAACATGGCATGCAAGAATGTGTGCAAATCTCTAAATTGTGATGGCTTAAGAATTAAGAGATAGTTGTCTTGCAATGTACATTTTTGAAGTTTGGATTTTCTCTATCCTTAATATAATAATCTTCTCATTGGAGGGTTATTGATATTTTCCTAGTCACAAGTTTTCCATATCATGCAATTTTCCTTCAATTGAGGTAATTTTTTTGTTGTTGGGATTGATTGATTACTTAATATGTATCTTATCATTGCAAATAATTCGTTGTTTCAGATAGTGATCATGTTTCGGCCTATGAATAATTATAGATGTGATTTATTAGAGAATGCATCTTTATTTCACATACTTAATGCTAGTATTGAGACATGTTTGAGTTGGTTGACAGATAAATCATATTTGCCAAAGCATAGGAAACTTTGTTTGGGCCATTAACAATTTCATGATATCTCCAATTCAGGATTTTATTGTGGAAGCTAGACAACGTCTATCAAATGGAAACTATATCTACACTAACTTAACCATTAAATTCCTATATATTTACATTTTTAGAGGTATAAAACTCATTGGGTCTCATAGGGATATCCTAGGGATATTGGCTAGGATTGTTTTCTTCCTTGCACATCAAAGGTATTCATAGCACCATCATAATCAATAGAGAATGCCCTCTATTGCTGGTCTTATTTTCATAGGTGTGTGTAGTTGTTTTAACTTTGTGTCATGCACATGCACAAATTGGTATGCATTAGTATGTCTACAGGCTAAGCTCCATGTATAAAAGAGACATAATATATCAATTGAGGCTCAACTCTTCTCATCTAATAGTGAAAATAGGGAAAAGAAAAAACATAAATCAAGATAGGAATCTATTCTTTCTTTGCAAGAAAGGATACGTCCAAGATGAAATGCATGCGATGTATTTTATAACAACAAGGCGTAAACAATTCATAAAACATTAAGATTTTGTACTTCACATAGTTTATCAATTATGCACTCTAAACAAGTAGTCAATGAATGATGTTTTACAAGTTCAAAAAATGTGTATTGATATCCAAGTTGTAGAACTTTTATGCAAAAACGCTATGATAACTTTCTACTGATTGCCATAGATTCTACTAAGTCTTCCTATTCCTTTAAAATACTTTAATTATTTTAATTTAATTGTGAAACTAGGAAGGCATGAATGTTGAATGTAAGATAGCTACATACCTGTTATTAGATTTAATTAGAAGATTATACATCAAATTTAACTTAAGACAACATAGGATAAAGTATAAGCATTGGTCTATGATTGGAGGAGAACACTCATGATGCTCATAAGCCATAGCTTTGGCAATTCATACAACAATCTTGAACCTAACTATCCAATCTAGAGGATTGAAAAGAAAATACTTAGCATTATTTGGACCATTTTTCTTGAGCATAATGGATTCAATATCACATTAGGCATATACTTGTATGCAAGAAACTTCTCATCTTTCATATCTAAGATTTTCCCCAACAGAGGAACCAGCACTATATGTGATGCCTTTTCGAGGACCTCAAGCTCCTGAACATAGAGATCCTTCTTCACTCTATTAAAGTCCATTCTCTTCACCATCACTTGTGCTAGACCACTCTGCATGAGCACCTCATTGTAAAAGTATCCCAAGTGACCAACCTTGATCATGGAAGCAAGATCCAATTTGTTGGTTGCTTCAAGCAACTGGGCATATGAAAAAAATTTCGCCAAGCTTGTTCATGTTGGGAAATCCTCCTCCAATCTGTTATGTACTTTCTCCTAACACATTTGTCTTTAAATTTTTTGTTTTTATCTTTGAATGCAGAGGACTACTACTTCTAGTAAAATAATAAGAAGTACTCCTCCCATTGAACCACAAATAATGGTTGTGAAATTATTTACCCCTTTCTTCTCATTCATTTTGCTTACTATATTATTATTATTATGACGAGAGGGAATCCATAGCATATCAGTCTCTCTATAGGAGATTAAATAGGATCTTTCCATGTGTTGTTCCTGAAAAAAGTGAAAATAATTCCTTGAGATTTTCATTTTGGGCATCAACATTCTCGAAACGAAACCATTCAATAAATTTCTAGTAACATTAAAGAGTAGCAGAGACCTCATATTCTTATTTATTTTAATTTATATATAATTATTTTATTTGGTATCTATAGTGACATAATGCTTTATTATTCTCTTTGTTCTCTATAGCGACATAACACTTTTCTTTTTTCTTGGCATTGAAATGTAGTTTGCCTCCAAGGCATTTCCATTTCCCATTCCACAAGTTCCTCAAATTCCCTCAATGGGTGCACAACCAAGGAATTTCCATAGTTTCCTTCAGTGCCATCAATAGATGCACATTTGGGGCATTTATCATTCCACAATTTCCTCTAGTGCCATCAATGGGTGCATGTACAAGACATTTCCCATCCATAGTTTCTACATCTGAATGAAGCATGGGTGGTGTGATATTTTATCATTCAAAGGTTTTTTCCTATGATCCAAATATTAGTGGTGCCTTATAATGCCCTAGATGAATATTTTTATGTGTTCATGCTCTGCTCCCATAGTCAGAAATAGAGGCAACAACCAATGGCTCACATGAGAGGATAATATATGTTTTGGCACACACCTCCTAATATATCTACTAGACATTGAGAAACTAGATCATAGTCAAAGTTGCAAAAGCGAAAAGGTTGGCACTTCCATTACCACAACATTTGAAATTAAGTTTGGCAAGGGACAAATGCAAATGTTGAAACAAGGACCAATACAAAATTTGAATTCATGGATGCCATCCCTTCTTAATTTATGAGTTGACGTTGGGAAATGGCTTTGTATTTCCTCTTAGAAGTATTTATACACTCTGATTGCCCATGATGGCAATGATGAGGGCTTTATGCAACCACTCAAAGAAAAATTCTTTACCATCTAACTATACTAGAAACAAAATTTGGTCACTCCACCTGTAGTATGTTTGAAGCAAATCATATCAAGCATTTAAGTCATTTTCCTTTGTGTCTTAACCAAGAATAGCATGCCTTGGTCTAAAAATTACTGCTGCAACTTTTATTCTGGCAATAGAAAGTAGTAAAAGAACCTTGGTGGAGGGGTAGCTCAGGTTGAGTGCACCATTCCTAGAGATATAGAACTTTAGCCTCATATGTAGGTTTTAGGGTGAAACATGAAAATTCTAAAGGATTGATGAAGGGAGGAATAAGCTACCATCTAGAGGTGATTTTATGATAACTAGTTTATGGTAACTATTGAGTGCACCATAACTAAATATATGGAACTTTAGCTGCATATATAGGTTTTAGAGTGTGTAACTACTAACGATTGACATAGAATGTGAGATATTTATGTCTCTCTTACTGAGGCAAATACATATGTGGTTGAGTTACTTGATGTTATATGTATCTCTTGTTTTATGTTTTGGAAACAAATATGACTCTGATTTGAAATTTCTATAGTAGAAACCTTATAGTTTTATGGTGCTTCTCTTGATTTTAAAGGTGGATTTCTCCCTGTTTTATCTAATTACTTTAACATCGAACAATATGGTAATTATAAAGAAAAGAAGATAATATGAGGAGAAGTCTCGATGGTGAAATATCCCCAGTCATTAGTAGTCTGAAAAGTATAGAATTGATGTATGTGAATCCAAAGGTCTAATGTATATTTGTTTTTAAATTGTTTGGGTTGTCATTTAAGTTGATTATTACAATGCCATTTATATGGAGCAAGTATTTGTAATCTTATGGGTTCTTAGTTGATTTATTATGTTGTGTATGTAGTGACCTCAAAAGAAATGGTCTCTATGGAAAATTCCTCATGAGATTGGCTATTGCTCTGCTTTGAAAATCTTGGGAGTTTTCTTTCTCATCATGTGATGATATGCTAGGTTTGGCTTTTTTCTAAATGTAATGGATTGGTTCTTCTAAGAAGGCCCCATTTCAAATATTTATTACATCCAAAGAAAAATAATAATTAAATGAAAGTTGGTTTAAGTAGATTTGATCATATCCCAACACTCAGGCTCTAGTTGAAGGTTACTATATTATTTATTTTATAGATAAATGAGTCAAAATCAAGTATTATGCTAAAAACAAGAATGTATTTTAATGAGATATAATATAACTGAGAAATTTGTTGTGTTCCTTTGAAAGTCTCTCTTGTGAAATCAAATAGTTATTAATCTAATCATTTCATAGAATTCCTTGAGTTGATTTCATCTTAAATGTGCTATCAAGATGTCTTTTATAATGATTTATATGAAGACATTCCTTTTTTGATATCGAAGTTGAAACAAGTTGAACAACTGTAAGTATTGTAGCGTCCTATGGTTTTTATGATCCAGGTGGATGTTGGTGGCCACTAGCCTATTCCACTTGGACACCCAGTACTGTCTCTTTCAGTTTTTTAGTTTCCTTAATTGTACCACAGTTTACTATTTTTGGAAGTTTTTCAGGTCTTGAACTTCCGGAACTGTTTTGAGGCCCTAAACAACATTTTTTGGGAAAACCAGGGCCAATATGAGGCCTTGACCATGTTGGCCACTTGAAATTTGTAGCCCTCATATAGATATTTCTAACGAGGTATTGTGTGCGTCCAATGAGGATCATATGCCAAAGTTGCGACCCCAAAGTTGATGTGTCAATTTACCCAAACAGGGCCCATAGTTTTGGTGCTTCATCTCCTAGGGTTAGGTTTTTGGATGTTTAGGATTTTCCATTGTTTCTCAATAATAAATAGGACTTTTAGCCTTGTTTCAACACAGTTTAGAGCCATGTAGCCGCCACATCTCCTCTCAGAGATAAGCTACCATTACTCGAGCTAGTCTTATTCTATTCTATTTGTAAGCATATTTCAACATTTGAGATTAATGGAATGAAGTGTTATTTCTATTGTATCTCTATATTTATGGTTATATATGTAATTCGTTGCATTCATGCTTACTTTTGGATCAATGATATCAAAGCAGTCCTCTTTTTCTCTGTTTTTCTTTGCATGGCCCCAACGAGGTCAGGATATAAGGAGTTAGGGCTCGAAATGGTCGAATCTTTGCAAGACGAGCCTAACCAATCCCGACGGCCTCCCATGGTGGAAGATAAGAAATATGAGGGGGCAGGAGATCCTTTCAAAATCTTGCTCGAAGAAGCCCTCAAGCGACAAAGGAACACGATGATGGACAACTTTTCCCAAATCCTTTAGCGACTACCCAAGGGCAACACATCTTCTTTTAGCAGCTACTCTGGAAGCACCACACCCTTTAAGGTACAAGTTAACTCTGACATCCCCATATTTGAGGGTTAGATAGATCTAGATGCCATAGATAAATGGTTAAATTTGCTAGAAGGATATTTTTTTGTTCATGATTTTTCCAACTGGGAGAAGATTACTTTTGCACTTCTCAAAGCCACCCCCCATGTCAAGGATTGGTGGGAAACCTAATGTGAGAAGAATGAAGAAAGTACACCCTCACTATTTTTAGCCGCACCCACTTGGAATTTGTTCTAGGATGCCATGAAGGAGAATTACTACCATGTCTGGAGCTATGAGGATAAATACATAAAGTGGACCACACTGCAACAAGGAAGGGACCAAGACATGCCAAAGTTTACCAATGTTTTTCATAACCTCTTGAGAATAACAACAAGAAATGTTAAAAATAGAAATGCTAAAAATAACATTCAATATATTTCAATTTCAGTCTGTTATTGAATTAAAATTGATAATTAAAATTCGAATTTAGTCTCACCAGCTACTAGGAAAATAATTAATTAATTCATCATGGATTAATTAGTTGGAGAAATTCAAGCTAGAAGTCTTTGTGAAGTCATGCAACAATTATCCCTTAAATTAAGGAGATTATCCCTTAGTTAAAGAGATAACATTGAGTTGTATTTGAGTTGTAATTAGTTAGCTTAGTTAACTAAGTTAAGCCCAGTTAGATTAGTTCCAAACTGTTTCAGGAACTAATTGTGAGTTCAGTCAGTTAATGCATGCATGCATGAAACTAGTGTACTCTAGATAACTGAAGATTCTCATAAATAACTCATGCATGTCTATTCAGAGAAATATCCAGTTGAGATTAAAGACAAGGAAAATGTACTATCAGTTGGAGAAATTTTCCTATAAAGGAAACTCATCTAGGCATTCAAGGTAAGGTTCCTTGAGGATTGCACAGTTTTACAGGGTGTGAGATCAGTGTGAGTGATTAGTGTTACACTTGGTAATAGTAGGATCACCCAAAGAAACTGTGCAAGGAAATAAGAGGCTTGGAGGGCACAGGAGAAGGATTGTGAGAAGCTTTGATTGCCTATGAGCATCCAGGAGGATTCTACTGAGATATGGCTAGCTATGAGAGCTAAAGCTTTGTGTAATCTTGATGTATTTCCACCTTGTGTGATAATACAGATAGTGGGGTTTTTAGTTGAGGCTTTCTCTTGAGTATTTTCTGTGTTTCATGTGCATTGATTCTTCTTCTTATGGTTATATGTGTTCAACTATGATTCAGCTTGATATTTAAGCTTCTGCAAGTTTGATAGTAGAAGTAGATTAAAGTATTTTGCTTTGGTATGTTACATTATCGAGTTAATCTATAGTCAGATTTTCTACATAGATCTCAAAGGTAGATTTGTAGATAATTTATAGGAAATTCTACACTTCGTACAAAATTAGGTATCAAGGATTCTCAGAAACATTCGGTACTCAAGTACCACAAATTCCTACATAGGTACATCCAAGATGAGATGGAGTTCCTGGACATCTCCTTGCTCGACTCAACATACTGATACGTTGTCAAGATTGAGTAGAAGTTTAAATAGAAAAAGTGAGACGTTGGATCTGTGAATCTAAAATAAGCAAAAGGCACCCCCAAACCATAAAGAAAAGGGCAAAGCCAAGGTGGGGCAACCCAAGATAACCCACCGAATCTACGAGCAAAGAACAACACCACGAAGACAAAGGAAGACATGGGAAAGTGGTGTGAGTTCCATAAGGCTCCACTCACAACAAAAGTGAGTGTCAGGCCAAGCAGTCACTAGTGGTCGAGCTAAAGGCTTGAATCATGTTTTGAATCTGAGTCAGAACTCGACAAAGGGAATGACAAAGGGAATTAGATCATTAATGCGGAGCCTAGTGCCACTGTGGCCACCACCAAGATTAGAATATTGAGCTTGAAGATCCATAGGAGGGGGAATGCCTATTTCACTCACAGATATGGGTGAAGGGTTCTCTATTGCAGATCATTGTTGAAAGCGGGAGCGAAAAGAACCTCATTTTATCATAGGTCATTAAATGATTGGGCCTACTAACTAAAGCACATCTGCAATCATACACCATTGGGTAGCTTCTCCAAGGACGAGATCTCCATGTCAACCAACATTGTCGCCTTCTCTATAGAGTCAAGCCCTTCACACATGAGGAACTATGTGATGTTGCTCCTCTTGAAGTTTGCAATATATTATTATGAAAACCGTACTTGTGGAAGTGGCATGTTGTATATGAGTCTAGACCCCACTCTGTTATTATTTCTTTGGGTAGTAAGTTATATAGGATACTGAAGGTAGCCCTACCTATTTTCATCTCTTTGATCTCTGCTAAGAAATGCATTAAGATCATCTCCTTGACTGGGAAATTTCTTTTCTTTCTGATTCACACTCAAAGTAAGGGTAATATCATAGCCACATCCATGGCCCCCAGGAAGGGTTCCTCCACGCAACAGAAGTAGGTGGATACGATCGTGGAAGAATACAAGGACATCTTCTCCTCACCCATAGGGGTACCCTTGTACTGTTAGGTCAAGAATTCGATTGATCTAACTCCTGGAGCACCTCTACCCAACGGGCCGATATATCATTGCTCCATTATGGAAAATGAAGATATCAAGAGTCAAATCCAAGAGTTGCTGCAAAAAGGGCACATTCGACGAAGTTCCTCGCCTTGTGGGAGCTTGATTGTACTTGTATAGAAGAAGGATGGGACTTGGAGGCTTTGCATTGATTATTTTGCATTAAACAAAATCATTGTCAGGAACAGGTAGCCAATCCCACAGATTGATGACCTTCTTGACCAACTAAAGGGGGCCAAGTATTTCAACAAGATCGATATGAAGTCTGGTTATCGCTAGGTTCCAATAGAGCCTACAAATGTATAGAAGACCACCTTAAAATCCAAGGAAGGCCTTTTTGAATGGTTTTTTATGCCCTCTGGATTGACAAATGCCCCTGCTATTTTTATGAGGCTAATGGATGACATCTTGTGGCCCTTCACCAACTCAATTGTGGTTGTTTATCTAGATGACATCCTCATCTCCAACAAGTATTGGGAAAAACACTTGCAATACATTTGGGAAGTCCTTCAAACTCTTCGGCAGCACAAACTGTGTGCCAACTTGGAGAAATACACCTCTAGTATGAGCCAGGTTGAATATTTGGGTTACATAATATATGAGTGTGGCGTGCATGTGGATCCAACTAAGATCCAAGTCATTCGGGATTGGCCATCCCCGACCACTCTAATGGAGGTTTGCAGCTTTTTGGGCCTTCCAAATTTTTATCAGAGTTTGTGTTGGGATTCTCCCTTATCACTTGGCCTTTGAGTTAGATATCTAAGGGCAAGGCGAAAGAAAATTTTTCCTGGTCTTTGTCCCAATAGAAGGTGTTCATTGACTTGAAGAACTGAATTTTCTCTCCACCAGTACTCACACAATCAGACCTGCAACAACCATTTGAAATCGAGACAAAGGCCTCAAACTATGCTATTGGTGCAGTCCTCACCCAACACGGGCATCCAATGGCCTATTATAGTGAGACAATTTCTGATACAATTCAGAAGTACGTCACCTATGATAAAGAGATGTATTCCATCGTGTAGGCGTGCCAAAAATGGAAGCATTATGATCCGGGGAAGGAGACGATCATCGACATCGATCACCAACCTCTTGAGTTTATACAGACACAAGGTAAGTTGTAGAATGATCACCATCAAAAGTAGTCTACATATCTACAAAAATTCCACTTGAACATTAAATGCAAAAAGGGCAACACCAATAATGTTGCAGATGACATTAGCCAACCCCTAGTTGTAGAACTGACTACTGTTGTCAACTCTTGTGGCCACGAGACCTCTAGATGGCTGCAACTATTCAAAAATGATCCAAAGTTCACCTCCACATACCGAAAACTACTAGATGGAAAGCATGCTCATGATTTCCACCTCCAAGACGAATTATTATGCTATCTGGGCCACCTTTGTGTTCCTTCAAGGGAGTGTACCAAGCTGATTTGGGAGGCGCACTATAGTTGGTTCGCAAGACACTTTGGTGTGGAGAAAACTGTGGTTGTACTACAAAATTATTTCTATTGGCCCAAACTCTGACTGGATGTTGGGAAATATATTAGATCTTGCATTACTTGTGCTATTGCCAAGCCAACCATCAAGAAACAAGGCCTGTACACTCCTCTTCCTACTCCTAGCTAGCCATGGGAATCCATCTCCATTGACTATATGTATGGCCTCCCTTATACCAAGCATGGTAATGACTGCGTATTTGTGGTCGTGGAGAGATTTTATAAGATGGATATATTGGCGACCTACAAGAAGAGTATCACAAAAAAAGAAGCTGCCAAACTCTTCTTTGAATGAGTATGGGTACATTTAGGGATCCCACAAACCATTATATCATATCGAGATAGCAAGTTCCAGAGCACATTCTTGTCAAGCCTTTAGGCGCTATTGGACGCTAATCTCACCAAGTCGATACCCTTCCATCCTCAGACTAATGGCCAAATGGAGGTCATCAATAGGAGGATAGTGCAAATACTCCACATGTACAACTCCAAGCATACATGAACCTCGGATGAGATTCTTCTCTATGTGAAACATAGTTAATAGAGCTCTCCATAGCTTGAATAGTTGCAGTCCCTTTCAAGTGGGTCGAGGATTTCAACCATTATGTCCGATTGACATTGCCATGCCCCATGTGACTACACAGATAAAATCCACACATGTATTGTTCAAGGATTAAAAAGAGACCATATTTATTTAACGCATCCAACACATTTGCCAATAGGTTCACGACATCCTGGATAAGTCAAATGCCAAGTACAAGCATCCACATGATCAACATCGGGTGTCACACAAGTTTCAGGTGGGTGACAAAGTTTGGTTGCATTTACAGAAAGAGTGCCTTATCAAATCCCATCTGAAGCTGAGACCACTCTGATATGGTCCTTACACCATTACCAAGGCTATCGGAGACAATGATTTTGAGCCTAAAATTCCCCCATTCCTTGGCCAACACCTAGTGTTTAATGTGGACTACCTTCAACCATACTTCCCACCATTATTGGACACATCAGACATTGCAGAACAACTCACACCAATAGAGTTAAACCTTGACTACATGGAATAGGCCACAACTGATTGGATTATGGACACACAAGTTAATAACACTCACCAACAGAAGATCCAGCTATATAAGGTTGTCAAAGCTATCCAACTTCTGCACCAAGACAAGTGGCTCACCAGGGACCAAGTTCAACAGAAGTTTCCCCATCTCATGGAGGCACTCAATGCAATGGGGACCATTGCTTCCTAAGGGGAGAGGACTGGTCCAATTGGATGTTGGTGGCCACCCACCTATTCCACTTGAACCCCCATCACTCTCTCTTTTAGTTTTTCAGTTTCCTTAATTGTAGCACAATTTACTATTTTTTATACTTTTTCGGGTCCTAAAATTAGGGGATTTTTGAGGTCTAAAATGGGCCTCCTAAGGAAATTATAAAAAAATAGTGGAAATAATAAAATAGGATTAGATTACATCATTAAATTTCAGAGGAAAAAAGACAAAACTATTTTTTCAACTCGTATTTTCAACTTATCTTTCTATGGGTTTACTCAAATTTCAAGCGGAAAGTTTTTTCAACTTGTCCTACTGGTTCTTATAAAGTTTATTTTAGTTGTACATTTTTCTTAGGAGGACCATTTTAAACCTCAAAAATCCCCTAATGACTTCTGGAGCAGTTTTGAGGCACTAAACGACGCGTTTTTGGGAAAACTTGGGCAAACATGGGTTATTGACTAATTTTTTCCACTCGGAAGTTTTATTCCTCAAATATATCTTTCTAATGAGGTATTGTGTGTGCCAAACATACATTTTATTCCAAAGTGACGAACTCGAGAATTTGATGTACCAATTTACCCAAACCGGGCCCATAGCTTTGGCGCTTCATCTCTTAGGGTTAGGTTTTTGTATGTTTAGGGTTTTCCATTGTTTTTGAAAAATAAATAGGCCTTCAAGCCTCATTGTAACATAGTTCATAGGCATGTAGCCGCCACATATCTTCTTAGAGATAAGCTATCATCGTCCGAGCTAGTTTTATTTCCATTCTGGTTGCAAGCATATTTTAGTATTTGAGATTAATGAAATGAAGTTTTATTTATGTTACATATCTATATTTATGGTTATCTCTGTAATTTTTTGTGTTCTTGTTAAAGTTTGGATCATGTTAGCTCTTGTAGAGGGTTTTTTTTCAGTTTGTAATCAATTTTGTATTTTGGCATGTACTAGAAAAGAATGGTAGTTTCCTTAACACATAGACCAAATTTATATGGGACCGATTGCTTCGACATTGTCTCAGGTTCCAAACTTGAAGATTATGTAGGTTGGGAGTGCTAGTTTGGGTTCTACTCTCTTTTCAATTCTTTACTTGTTGAAAATTTTTATAGGATGTGGAAAATATGGAGTCTAGAGAGCCCACCATTAAATTATATGCTTTTGCATTTTTCTAGGGACTTGGCACATAATCAATTAAGTGGGGAGATTCCCCAAGCTTATCTATTGGAATGAAGATTTGAAATATTTGTAAGGGTGTAGATCCTTTACGATTATATGGCTATGTTTCCTTGTTATGCAAAAGGTGTCATTATTTTATTGTTAAATTTTTGAAGGAAACTTTCAAGTTAATCAATATTGTTCTTTCTTGTTTTTGCAAACCAAAATTTGTTGCTTTTATTTGAAAATATCATATTTTTAGAATTTCTAGGGGGTTGCACAACAACTTCTTTGTTGGAACGCTCTCCCTTGGCATCTGTCATTTGATAGGGTTATGGTACTTTTAAGTCACTACATTTGTATCTTCTCGAGGAGATGTAGACCTTTTAGAGCATTGATATTTAAATTGTTGCATCTTGGCATAGCAGTTGCAGTACATTAAGGGATTTTACATACAAAGTTATTGGTGGAAACTCAAATGTTTTTGACCTCTAAACATTTTCATCTCTGTCACGCAGTGATGTGTGAAGCAACAACTTGGCAAACAATATTCCTAATAATATTGGAAACTGCATAAGCTTGAACTTTTGTCTGTTTTTCTAATTTTCCCAACTAAGTTATAAATGGCCAAATGGGTTTAAAACTAAATTTTGATGCATGGATTTTGTGATGCATATTTAAGACTTGTACTGGTGTTATTATCAGGGACTTGTCATACCATCAAATCATAGTAGGGATCCCCTTCAATATTGGATTTCTAAAAGTGGCTACTCTGTAAGTATTAAATTTTATAGAGCTAAGTTGTGTTCCAGTGTCTGGTAACAACACCGGTCCATCTTCCGTCTATTGTATATTATGTTAGTGAAAGAGAGTATTTGAACATTTTTGTTAAATAGGGAGGGATATAACTTAATGTAGGCTAGCTAAGTATTTAGTTAGTTGCATGTTATGTATCATCCAAGGAATGGCATTAAATTTCTTGCTTTTGTTGTAATAGCCTAATTTTGAAGTGGTCTCCATAGGTCATCATAAAGAAACAAATTGATAAGAAGGATTCCAGAAGTGATTGGTCTCATGTAGGCTCTGGCTGTTCTGTAAGTAAAGTGTTTTCTGGATCTCAACTTCTACACAATTTTCTTGCAATTTGATTAAATGTGTAACCTCTACTCACAAAATCCATGCAATCTTAGCTCAATTAAAACCCATATTTTTTTTAGACATTGTCAATATATTTCATATGTAGAATCAATTCACATTCCTTATTTCACTGATCAATGTTTTTTTATCCTTATTAAATATTTGAATATACAATTTTGGTCTATACTTTAGTGCACTCATCCATTAGAATATTTGTTACAAGGATTTAAGTCATAATCATCCTACTGGAGAAATTCCTCCTATCTTTGGAAAATTGACTTACACTGGAAAGTTGTAAGTTTCTTACATACTTAAATGCTTGAATTATATCCTCCAGTTCCCTAAAATTCGACTATTAATTTCAATAATTTCAAATTTATTCTCTCACTCTTTCATTTGTAATTCTCAATTATTTGCACCGTAATAATCTCACAGCATCTATTTCACCGGAATTGGGGAACATGATAAAGCTGAGCTACCAATAAGAGCTATAAATCACTTCTATCATCATATACACAATGTAAAAATTATAAATTTGATTTGAATGATAAGATAATACACATTGGTAGTGACTAGTGCATGGATATGCACGCAGCTAAATGACACTCAACTTACAGGGTAGATTCTGCCTGAGTTCGGGAAGTTGGAACAATTGTTTGAATCGTAAGTTTATGTTTGCATGGTAGAAGCATATTCAAATCTAATTAGACAGTACACATTAATCATTGAATTTTGTGGATTTTTACTACAAGTATTTAACAATACTAGGTTGTATTTTGTTGGGACAGGAACCTTGCAGGAAATCATCTTGAAGTTATGATTTTAACAAAAATTAGTTCATGCATTGATCTTAATTACTTGTAAGTGATATAATATTCAAGTTTAATAGATAATTTGTGGGATAAAATATTGCTATTTGTCTAACTCTATTGATGCCATGTCTTTTCTTGTCTTTTGTTTTGTAGCAATGTACATGGCAATCATTTGAATGGAACTATTCCTTTCGAATTTCGCAAATGTAAGCCATAGCCAATGTGGTCAATTTAATAACATAATGAACCATTGAATTTATTAAAAGCGCATTCAAAGTAATTAAAAAAATTTGTTGTGGGTTTTACAAAAATCTGTCCTCCAACAACATCAAGGGAGAAATTCTATGATGCTGGGAAATATTATAAATCTAGATATATTGTGCATTTTTTTTATTTGAGTGTCTTGATTAAGTTTCCTAGGATCCCCCTTAAAATTTCATCTAGAAACATAAATTCTTTAAAGGACCAAAGGTAGAATATCATTTTTTATTGATCTCTGATCTAATGTGAATGTTTAGGGACGTCTCTAAAAATGATATTTCTGGATCTATTCTAGGATCTGTTGGGGATTTGGAGCATCTTTCAAAATTTTAATATTCACATGTAGTTTTTTTTTTCCTTTTTATAAAAAAAAAAAACAAGTTTTTATGGGTATATGTTATATTAATCCTTGTGATCTCTATTATATTGTGATTCAAGGAATTTGAGTGGAAATAAACTGAGTGTTTATCCCAACAAAATTTGGAAACTTGAGAAGCATCGGGGATATGTAAGTCCTATGTACTTGATTTGTGTAGCCTACAAACGTGTGCTATAGTTGTGTTTCTTCCACATTGCTAATTACTATACCCATTACCACTTTAAAGACACAATAACATGGTGTGATATCTCTTCAATGCAAAGGCCTTTTTGTTAAACGATTATCAAGTTTCATTCCTCAAGAACTTAAATAACTACAAAATTGGGTCTCCCTGTAAGTTCCTTGGAATTAATTATAAAATACAATTTATTTAATAGGTTCATATTTATTCTGAAAATAACTCTGGAATTGGATCATATACAAGATATTGAATAACAACAATTTATCAGGGGAGGTGTCATACGAATTGACCATTTTTTAAGCCTTACTACACTGTAATAATTCATTTGAATCCCATCGCCTATTCTAAGATCATTTTGTTGTGAAATTACTAAGGAAATAATATTAATATTTCTAGTTTGTGTACTAATTTATTCTGGAAATGATTTCAATCATTTCGCATAAATCTCCTACAACAATTTTTTTGGTAATATCCCTATCATAAGATTTACCTCAGAAAGGTGTAGATATAATGTAAACATTTTTTTATCGATTAAATTTGGTATTATTTCTGATTATTAGTGGATTTGTGTATTTCATTTGACGAGATTGATTATTGCAACAACATTTTAGAAAATCCAGGTGTTAAGAAATTTACTGCATAACATAAATAATTACTGAGAGGAATAAATATAAAAATAACCAGCAACAACCATAAACACATAAACACAAATTTTTATCCCGGAAAACCCCAAATCTAGGGAAAAACCCAACCTAATAAGATCTCATTAGCATTGGCCAAAACCCTGGCCAATCCGACCAAGTGAGCCTTCACCGCTCACCTCCAGGTCTTGCATTACAATGAAGTCCTTCCATCCTTTTATAAGCTCCATTACATATAATACCACGCACAGAATACCATGGGTGCACAATACCATGTGCCCCAAAACCATCATTGTTTAATCTGGTCAACTTTGACTCTATCCCGAGTCAAGTTTACCTAACAATTCCCCTCTTAAACTTGACTTGGGGTTCCTTGACTAACTCCAGCCAAACCTTCTAAGTGAGACAATCTCGCTCACTCTAGTCCTTACCCCCCTCAGAGTTTTTACCCGGGGTATTGTTAACCCGACATCCCCCTATAACCTAGGTCTAACCCAGACTTTACCGGCGATTACCCAGGGGTACACATGCCTTACCAGGTCTTACAGTAGTATGCCCATTTACATGCAATAATTTTGACTTCATTAAATTTTATTTATTTATTTATATTTATACTTATTTATTTATTTATTATTTTCATTGCTGCTACGATTCTGATCCATCCTCTCTCAATTTGATTTGCTAAAAAACTTCTATCAAACCGCTCCAACTGCGAGCCCAATGAGAACCTCATAAATTCCAACACCAGTGGCCTCATGTAGCAGAAAACGAACAATTTTCGAAGCTGCATGAAAAATTTTCTTCTGTTGACCTACATGCAGCCCATGCCTACTCCATCTGTCAAAACAAGACTATCTTCCTTACATTCTCCTTGAGGTTCTTCCACGTACGATTGTTCCAGCATTAATCTGTAGACCCAGATCTGTAAAAAGGCTGCATTGATCTCATTAGGCACTATAAATCCCTGGCATCAAAGAATCCCTTTTAAGCCAATATCTGGCTTTGATACCAGTTGTTAAGAAATTTACTGCATAACATAAATAATTACTAAGAGGAATAAATATAAAAATAACCAGCAACAACCATAAACACATAAACACAAATGTTTATCCCAGAAAACCCCAAATCCGAGGAAAAACCCAACCTAATAAGATCTCATTAGCATTGGCCAAAACCCCGACCAATTCGACCAAGTGAGCCTTCATCGCTCACCTCCAGGTCTTGCATTACAATGAAGTCCTTCCAGCCTTTTATAAGCTCCATTACATATAATACCACACGTAGAATACTATGGGTGCACAATACCATGTGCCCCAAAACCATCATTGTTTAACCTGGTCAACTTTGACTCTATCCGGAGTCAAGTTTACCTAACACCAAGTCTCTGTGGCAATTGGATTGGATCACTTTGTGGGATATACTCCAGACAATCAAAAGGTGAAACAATAACTAAATTTTAGATTCCATATATTAGTTTTGTTTTGTGATAAAACTTTCTATGAAATTATATTTTAAGAGTATTAAGCTGATTTTGAAACTAGACGGCTTGAGTCTCAGCACCATCTATTGTTTCCATCTTGTTGGGTTTATCTTTATTAGTATGTTTGATCATTATAGCTCTCTACCATTCAAATAAGCCTAAATGATTTACCAAAGGTTCAGCAAACAAAATGGGTCAAGGTATTATTTCTCTGGATTATATCATGGACTTAAGAATTATATTAACACCAACATGTGTACCTTGTTTAAAAAATTCTTTGATGTCCTGACCAGGTTCTCCAAGGCTAATAAGATTGCACATGGAAATGGACCTCCACATGTATGATGACACAATTCAAATCACATAAATTTGAATGATAAATATGTAATTTGTTACTGTGCTACTAGCACAGTTTATAAATGTGTTCTCAAGAATTGGAAGCCAATTGCTATTAAAATACTATACATGTTTTATCCACAAAGGTTGCACCAATTTGAAACAGTTTGACACTGATGGAAGCATCAAGCATTGAAATCTTGTGAGTTTTCATAGTTATTCTCTTTCTCCACATGGAAAGTTGTTGTTCTATGACTACATGGTGAATGGAAGACTATGGCACATCTTACATGGTGAGTGAAATGGATAGAAAAACCTATCTAGAAATTTATATGTATAATAGTCATATAGGATTTAACAAAATATTCTAACCAACCTTTCATATATAGTGAAAATTTTCTAATGGCTTATTTGGAGAATCCAAGAAATGCATCTTGTATGTAGAAACTTCAAAGAAGATTAAGATAGACTAGAACACATGTCTAAGGATTTCTTTGGGAACTACACAACGTCTATCATATCTCCATCATGATTGTAACCCATGTATTATTTATAGAGATGTAAAACTTCCACCAATGTATTAAATAACAATTTAAAGCACATTTCAGACTCTAGCATTGCCAGGTGTATTTCTTATGAAAAAACCCACACCTCTACCTATTATATCAGTACTATTGGTTATATTGACCCTAAATATCTAAGGACGTCTATGCTTAATGAGAAATATGATGTGTACATCCATGACATTGTTCTTTTAGAGCTACTCATAGGGATGAAAACTATGGACAAGGACTCTAATTTGCTTTAGTTGGTAAGGTGATAATGATTGAATTTTCTTCTTTAAATGGGATTTCCTTTTTGTCAACCGTGAAGCTTTTTGGTCATGGGATGTGCATGGACGAAGAAAATAAAGTAATAATCTTGGTTTCTTTTACATTGGCATTTGAATGCAAATTCTATCAAAAGTAGAAAACGACACAGTAATGGAAACTGTAGATGAAGAAGTAGAAACAACCTACACATATCTTGGAGTTGTAAGAAAGATATTCCATCTTACACTGCTTTGGAAAATGAGACAGAATTTTGATCACCCCAACATGCATGAGGTTACCAAAGTATTGTAGTCAATAGTAACAACTTCTAAACAACCTCCAAGTATCCAAGTAAACCATCCACCCCCATCAATAACTACAGGAAATCACAAATGTGTTATAAGAAGCATGAGAAACACTTTGATGGACATTTATTTATGTGATTTGGCAAGGTTATCTCACAGAACATTATTTGACTATTATGAATGCTTGAAAAAACCTCAGATGGAGCTCACAATCAAAAGTGTATCCAATAGCCCATTATGCCATATTGATGCCAGTGGAAAATAAAGTTAGCCTTTTACACCCAAAGCTTAGATTTTGCAAATTTTTTTATGGAACAGAGTCTGCTAGAAAAGTCATAGCTTGGTAGCTAGATCAAACGAGAGTGCCCACTGTTATGAGAAAATTATTTGTGCATGGTTTTGTAGAGAGGCCAATTATAATATTTGTAACATTTTTGTTACCCGTGTGGTTTCCTAATTCAATTTTAGCAACCTATATATGAAATCCAATAGGATATTGTGTAGTACCCAAATGAACCTAAATATTGTTGATTTAAGGCAGGAAACATTGTTTTCGTATTTCTTGTTTGATGATTTTTCCCCTTCCAAGCTTTGGGGTCGGAATAATCTCCATAAGAAAAACCATGTTCTGAAATGGACCTTGATGGTCATTATAATACTATGCTTTATACGTGGCTTTGCATATACTGTTTAGGACAAAATCTGCACATATTCTTCCTTGTTATATCAAATCTCCAACAAAATAGAATGGAAAATCCTCTGGATTTTTTTTATTAAATATTGAGGTGAATTGTCTACTAGGTGAAATTTAAATATGGCAATAATGTGTATCGTGTGTGTGCTTATTAGGTACTCTTCTTCAAATATTTGTTTGTGAGGGATGGGGTGGATTGGATTGACATCGAAAATAGATGACAAGATGGCACATGTTATTTCTTCAACCAAATAAGCGTTTTCCTATGAAAAATGAATAAGTTATCCACCTGATATGATGGGAATGCTCTTTTATCTTTGTTTTCAAATATATGGCTAATGATTTGCTGAGGCAAATGCCACTTGTTTATGAAAAGAACTTAATTATATGATGAATCAATACTCGGTTTTGCAGACATTACAAATAATAATACCAAGAAAGGGATTTTTTAAAACATTCATGGCACACGGTACAATAATGTGCCAAACTTATTCTAGAATGATCAAAGATACTTGTGGTCTTAATGCTAGGTGCAAAACGTGTTACTCATTCAAGGTTGATACATTCATTGTAGCAATTAGTATGTACCTTTGTGCAATTAATTGAGGCGAACATGTACTCTAGGTCATGGAATAATTGTAGCATTTTCTCCCTGTGCTAAGAACCTTCCATGGGGTTAAGGTTAGGTGCAAATTAGGTGTCATAAGTGCTTACATAATTCTTTAAAGGGTGCTAGCTCAATGGAAGAGAACCTACAGGAGGTTGGTGGTTCAATTACTATGCCTTAATACGAATTAATTAATGATATTATAGTTTATTTTTAATTATATATTTTTTATATTGATTTATTTCAATGGTGAAAGAGTTTTTTAGATTCATTGTTTTATATTCTCTAAAGAGACAAAAGTAATGTTTTATTGTCTTTAAATATATTTTTAATTGTCTCTAGCGATAAAATAGCTAGGATTAAAGACATAATATCTCTATAAAGACAATATGTCTTTAATTCCAACTATTGTGTTTGAAGAGACAAAAATGAAATTGTCTCCTAAGGGACACTAATGTCTGTGTTATATATTGTCTTTATAGAGATAATTTTTTAAGAAAATAATTTGAGACACTCCCTTAAAAACAACACACAAGTTTCTTTTTGTCTCAACTTAAGACAATTTACCTAAAAAATGTCTCAAATATTGTCTTAAAACCCCCATGTGTGTAGTAGTGATGAAAGAGGGAAAACCTATCCACTAATGTACGTTGACTCATCGCTCTCTTTCTTGTTACATACTTTGTTTAATTATTCTAAATTTGGGGATGAATGTTAGATACATGAAAGATGGGAAAACCTATAATAACTAAGTTGTGAGGATGACCATCATTCGCTGCTATCCATGAATGTAGGTTGACTCATCGCCGTCATTAGCCTTATTACATATTTTCTTTAATTATTCTACATTTAATAGATATTGATAAAAATGCAATGAAACAATTTTTAATTAAATTGCTTTTTTTATTATTTTGAAATTTATTTTTGAATGAAGAAATACATTTCAAATTAAAAATAAAAATAAAAATTGCAACATTAGAATTATATAGAGTTGAAAATTTTAATAAAAATTTGGCAATATAATTTATTTTTATTTTACCTTTTGAGAATATAAATGAATTCAATGTCCTGAAAAATATAAAATATTAAAATTTTATAGAATTTATAAATCAAACTGATAAACTAATTCCTAATTAAAAAATACAACCATATAAGAATATTACTTATTCCTGATAAAAGAAATTCAATGATATATGAATATAATTTATTTATATTATATTATGAGTAAGGGTAGACCATTCATTACAAGTCAATGTATAAAACATGAAGAATTAGTTGACTATAGTGGAATAGCTATCAAAATAATAATAATAATAATAATCACGACTCTATTTCCATGATGAAGACGAAGAGTTGTTGGAAAATTAATCTCAACCACGACATTAAACACACTAACAACAAACATACTTGTGAGATGAATTTTGTAGGTTGTGGATCTGTTTGCAGGTTGAAGGACAGAAGGTCTGATGAGGAGTACGACTTCTCCATTCTGCAACACGCATCAAACATTTAAGAATGAATGTTAATATAATGTAGGGTTGGTAGTTAAGTATGTAGTTAAGTATGTCAAATATTTACTTCGCTAGTGAAATACGTACTATCACAAAATAGATATTAACATTCACCCATCTTATGTCTTAATGATTTGCTCTATCATGTATTAATGTTAAAAATGTTTGCTTGGATAAATATGAATGTAAAAGTCATTTGAAAGGTTGAGAGAGAGAGGGTGAAAGTATATGAGGTAGTGAAGAGAAAATCATGGAGCAATTTGTCGTGGGCGCATGAAAACAAGTTTTGCGGAGTTTTACAGACAGTAACTTCACAACCCTGGTGAAGTGTAAATCACAATAAGCTGTTTGCAGGTTGAAGGATAGAAGGACTGACGAGGAGTATGTGTTCTCCATTCTACAACACATCAGACCATTCTACAACACACATCAAGCATTTAAGAATGAATGTGAATTTAATGTAAGGTTGGTATTTAGCTATGTCAAATATTTACTCCGCCAATGAAATATGTACTTTGCAACATAGATATTAACATTCGCCCATCCTACGTCTTAATGATTTTATCTGTCATGTATTAATGTCAAAAATGTATGTTTGGATAAATATGAATGTAAAAGTCATTTGAAAGGTTGAGCGAGAGAGAGGGTGAAAGTATATGAGGTAGTGAAGAGAAAATCATGGAGCAATTTGTGGTGGGCAGGTGAAAACAAGTTTTATAGACAATTTCTCTGCAAAGACAATTTCTCTGCAACCCTAGTGAAGCATAAATCGCAATAAGATTTTTTTTGTTTTTACTTGGAGCACCAGCCTCCAATTTATCATGAGAATGTATTTACATATGCTTTATAATATAATCCAAAGTTTGTTTTGTTGTGATATGGCCTTAAACCTTCATGAGTAGATTTACCACAACAACATTGTTTTACTCTGTTTTGCAGCGAACTTTTTTTTTGTGTTTTATTTAGCCTCTGTCCAGTAGTGATTTTATTTTCGCAACTAGAGATTTGACTTGCTGCAACTGATTTCTGAGTGAAACTACTATCCTATGCCCTGTAAATTTTTCTAACATGTTATCAGAGTGGGTTAAACTCTATTAGTGTAAAAACAAGTGTTTTTAGTAGGAGTCAAAAAATTGTTTTGAGGGAAAATTTATTTTGATGTGTATTTACCAGTAGGCAGAAAGATTTTTTACACTCATAAATGGCAACATCAAGCACAAGCTTGAGTAATCCTCAGATACCTCCATTAGATGGGAAAATTTATGATTATTGGGCTATTGCAATGAAGGCCCTGTTTTCTTCTCAAAGCATTTGGGATTTGGTGGAGAATGGTTTTCAATAAGATACTTCAATTCAATGGGAAAAATTATGATTATTGGGATATTACAATGAAGGCCCTGTTTTCTTCTCAAGGCATTTGGGATTTGGTGGAGAATGGTTTTCAAGAACCAACAGATGCAGCAACATACAATGTTGTGTCGCAAGAAAAAAGGGATTTCTCGAGGGACAACAAGAAGAAGGATGCAAAATCCCTCTTCTACATTTTTCAAGTAGTTAAGTATTTTCCCAAGGGTTGCAGCAGCGATGAAGTCCAAGCAAGCATGGGACACCCTCTAGATAGCCTACCAAGGCATGGAAAAAGTGAAGACAACAAATCTACAAATGTTAAGAAGAGACTTTGAGACACTTTGTATGAAAGAGTCTGGGAGTGTAGACTCATTTTTTACACATGTAATTGGACTAGTTACTCAAATTGGTTCTTATGGTGAGACACTCGAGGAAAGGAGAATAGTTGAGAAATTTTTTAGAAGTCTTCTAACAAGGTTTGATGCCATTGTTGTGGCCATAGAAGAGACAAAGTATCTCTCACTATTCTTAGTGGATGAGCTTCATGCATCATTGGTTTATCATGAACATAGACTGAATAGAGAAACAAGCTCCTCATTGGAGCATGCCTTCAAGGCACAAGTTTCATTTGGTCAAGGTAGAGGCATAGGAAGATCATATGCTAGAGGAAGAGGAATAAGCCGATATAGAGGTGGAAGATGCAACCCTTCAAGCTCAAGTGGAAGGGGCAGCAATCAAAATCAAAGTCAAAGCCCAAGCCAAAATCAAGCACAAGGTCAAAGGTATGATAAATCTCAAGTCCAATGTCATTATTGTAAGAAGTACGGTCATTATGAAAATGAATGTAGAAAGAAGCAATATGAAATTAGTAACAAACCAACTGTAAATTTCACAAAGAAAAATCAGAACCATGATAACAAGTTTTTAGCTTGTAATGTAGCACAAGAAAAACAAAGTGATGTATGGTATCTAGATTCAAGGTGCAACAACCACATGTCAGGAAACATGTTGGGTAACAGAAGCCTCGAGTAACAATCATGGGGTATAAAGCCCGAAATTTTGGGTAAAGATAGGGTAAAGACTCCACAAGATGCGCGGAGTGCGATTTGTAATAAGTTGAGTCAAAGGGTAGTCCACCAAAAAATAATGTAAAGAAATGTAAATTGAGTCGGCCCACCCATAGAAAGGTATAAATAGAGCGAGGCTCTATGGTTAGGAGCAGTTAGTTCTGGAATGATGAAGGATCTAAATTGTAATGGGTGCATGAGCTAAGGAGTTTTGTAGCGTCTGTAAGTTCGAGTCGAGGGTATTAGGTAGTGGATAGAGGCTCTATAGTTGTGTGCACAGAGGCCTAGTAGAGTCTGCAGCTGTGTGCACAGACCCCTGCAGCTGAGTGCGTAGGGTGGATTTGGATGTATTGGTGAAGAAATTGAATAAAGATAAGTTGATTATAAAATTATATGTTAAACCTAAATTATCGTGGATATGGCTTTTATATGGTTAATATAACTGTTTGATCTATGTGCATATGCTTATGTCATGAATATATGTGAATCTATGTTTATTCTGAGTGTGCGAACTGCTTAACTCTAATAAATGTTTGCTTAAAGACCATAAAAAGTAGATTGACTCTATAAAACAACGCATTAATAAGTAGTAAGGATTATTCTGGGTTCGGATCTGCGCCAAGTAGCGCAGTGCGAAGCTGCGGAAAGGTGCGCGAAACCTCTAGACCACATCTAAACATCCCAAGGGTGTGGAAACCTGGTTCTAGCACCCTCCCTTGCTACCTCGGGTGAGACCTCAGTCCGCGCTCTGTGAGCTGTTGCCGAAAGGGCCAGTAGCTACGGGATTTGTTTGGCCAAATAATTCTTCTGAACCTAGTTCAGGCCCATATAAGCCAACAAATGGTTTCGTTGCGGGGAGCGGGATCTGCCTAAAGGATGTCTAATGTAGGAGCATTGGAACCCTATAAAGAAATAATTTAAGGGTCAAAGGGATCAGGAACAGTAGTAGTTCAGAGTACACCGACACACAAACCAGAGGTTAAAAATGACGAGTGCGATCCAGCTACCGGTATTGAAAGGAGTAGGAAGCAAAGATCCAGAACAATTTTGGTTCGTGGTGACATCAGTATGGGATGCACACAAAATTACAGATGATAATATTAGAAAGGATACTTTAGTTAGCGCGCTACAGGACTGAGCACTGACATGGTATATAAATTACTCAAGCGATCACACGAATGCAGGGATAGAAAAGATCTGGACCGAATTGAAGAAATAATTTAGCTGGCCAAAGTAAAAAACATAGTCGATCATAGGGTTCAAGGAGATCGCGATGATACCTTGTGAAACCTCGTGGGATCTATATCAAAGGCTAAAAAGTACCATCTGTGAAGCGAACATGACACTGTCGGATGCACAACATTGCGCTTGGTTTGTAGCATCATTGACACTGCATCTGAGGACGGCTTTGTCACAACAAAAGATCTCAACCTAGGCTTAAGCATTGGAGATAGTGATGAGGTTGCACGAAACTCCGTTATAGGACCTAGGATTGGGAGTTCAGAAAATCCAAGAGCAGATATAGGCCCTATGTTTAGAAATGAAGAAGTTAAAACAGGAATAGGCACCTCGGCCAGAAGCTCGAGAGGAAGTATGGTATATAAAGTGTAGAATCCATGGTCACAATAAAGATCATTGTCCAGTCTTTGTGAACTATGTGGTAGCGGGGGGACCAATGCCATTGCGACCAGAGGTGCCGGCAGGGCCAAGCGCAGAGCCCGCCCTCTGGTGCGCGATATGTCGGGAGGGAGGAAAGCATGCCACAGACAAATGCCATCTATTATAGAACATGAGACAACCCCCCCCCCCCAAACGGCTATTTTGCAACTTTTGCAGATTGGCAGGCCACGAGGAATGAGATTGCCATAGTTATCAATTATTGATGGACTAGTCACCGACCTACAAAATGCACACTGAGGCATGAGGTCAGGATCTAGCCGCAGCGCTCACATGCGGTGGGTTCTAGGGACGTGGACGAGGATGGGGCAGAATGGGACTAGGAAGGGGTCGCGAGCAGCTAATCTATTACAACTGCGGAGGACTAGAATATTACGCGTGGGATTGTACCAACCCAACTAGAATATCATGCACGTAGTGTGAGAAATTTGATCATGAGCTAATAGATTTCCCCACACTAATAGCACAGATTCGTGAAAAAAGGGCAGCGCAACCTACGACGACCCAGAACGTGCTGATGATGAGGTCCGAACCCCGCGATGAAGACCCCCAGGTAAACATGGTACTAAGAAGTGGCATGGCCACAGGAGAGGATAAAAGGAACTTAAATAAGGAAGACATAAGGATTGATAAGGAGATGTATCTGGAAGCTAGGGAGAGCTTCGTGGAGGTCTCTACCCCAGCTAGCAGAGATCAACCTGAGCAGGACAGGGATCCCTCGATGATAGCTACCTTTTTAGAGACATGAATAAAATTGCTCCGTGACAATGGGGTGGTTAGAGGCTTGCAAGAATTAATAAATAGGTGTGCGGGGACGCGAGAACCTAGTGTGGTTTGCAAACTAGGAAAACACACAATGCGGACGGGGCAAGAAATGCAATTAACGGCACAAATTGGCGACTATGAGATGGATCACATCATTTTAGATTTGGGCTCGGATGCAAATGTACTACCAAAACAAACTTGAGAGCTCATGGGTAGGCCTACACTACAATGGTCTCCTATTCAATTATGGATGGAAAACCAACAAAAGATCTTGCCCATGGGAAGGTTGCAGGGAATTATGGTAGATATAAAAGGCGTGAGCACCAGAACGGACTTTGAAGTAATTGAAATCATGGATGAAAGTACGCCTTATCCTGCATTGTTAGGAATAGACTGGGCCATCGACATGAATGGGGTTATTAATTTAAAGAAGTGGAAAATGATATTTGAAATGAACTCACTCCGCGTAGTTGTTCCACTAGATCCAGCTGAAGGACCGCACTACATTGAACCTATGCGCAACGAAGAAAGTGACTATGAATTAGACTGTATCTACAATATTTTTGCATAAAGGCAAGAATGGGTCAAGTCAATGGAGGATAGAAGAATATCATGGGGTCATGTAGAGTCCTGCACCACCAACTCAGATGAAGAAGATGAGTGATGGCAGAACCGGTTGAACGAAGTAACCACGCTACACTGCAATATGGTGACTAAATCTTTATACTGCGTACGGGACCAGGATCGTGAACTACCGATGTATGATGGGCTAACAATAATAGATGAATTTCTGACCAAATTTGAAATCATGGTACCAGAGCACCAATGGTTTGATGTGTTGAGATGGGCGTTGAACACGACACCCGCACGAAGGTGGGGCACACATGAAGGGACTTTCAAAGATTAGCGGGGCTGCAGGCGCATGATGCAGATCATATTTTGGAATCTAGAACTACGAATAATAGAGAAATACGATGGACGTGATGACCTATGCATGCATCTTACCAGATGAATCAAAGCCTACAGACATGAGCCTCAACTAGAGTGGGTGCACTGATTTTATCATACCATGGATGTCATCCAAAGGAACTAGTATACTGAAACAGAGCTTCGACATGGCACCGGTCAGTGGGATATCTTGTGCAAAGGGTTTCTATCGACATTCCTCTTTGAGGACCAATGGATGGATACTGTGGATGATGCGTTACAGCTGGTGAAGGCCACCATTTTCAAAATGCCATTGGACCCAGAAGAAATTGTGTAGCTAGACTGGTCGCTACAGCTAAGCCAGGCCCTGGAATGTTACAATGTACAGGTAGAAGATGATGAGGACGACCTGCGAAACATCAATATTCCAAAATCAGAGGGGAGCCGTGAGGTGCGCGGACCCGAAATCGAAGATCCAGATATCACGGCGCCATTGAAAATGAAACAAGTAAATATCGAAACAGAGGAAGAGCAGAAGTATGCAACACTCAGGGACTATTGGGACGACACCATGGTGGAAAAGGTCGTTGACTTACTTCGAGAATATCGAGATTTATTCCCAACAAAAATCACGGAGCTAAAACGGATCCTAGGAGACCTCGGAGTAATGAAGATAATGTTGAAGTTGGATGCGAAGCCAGTTAAGCAGTGAACCTACCGATTGAATCCAAAATACAAAGTAAAGGTCTATGAAGAATTGGACAAGACGCTAGCAGCAGGTATCATTGAACCAGTCGAGGAGTCCTACTAGGTAAGTTCTATGGTGGTGCAGTAGAAGAAACAGAAGGGTGAGATTCACATCTGCATGGATCTCAGGAAGCTCAATGATGCCTGTGTTAACGATCTGTTCCTAACTCCCTTTACAAATGAAGTACTAGAAAATGTGGGGGGGGGGGGGGGTAGGAAGCCTACTCCTTCATGGATGGGTTCTCTGGGTACCACCAGATCAAGATTGTGCCAGAGGATAGGAGTAAAACAACGTTCGCCACTGAATAGGGTTGTTTTTAGTATATGGTGCTGCCCTTTGGACTGAAGAATGCGTCGGCGATATTTTCCCGCATTGTGGTAGCTGCATTCAAGGAATTTATACACAAGTTCTTAGAGATCTATCTTGATGACTGGACCATATTTGGACTAGTCAAGAAACATACCGCGAGCTTACAGTTAATGCTCGATACTTTCCAACAACACCAGATTGTGCTAAAGCTAAAGAAGTGTACTTTCCTCATCCCCTTCGGTAACCTGCTTGGCCATGTGGTTTGTAAGCAAGGTCTAATGGTGGATCCGACAAAGATCGCTGTCATACCCAACCTACAAGTGCCACGGAGTGTCAAAAAACTACATGCCACATTGGGACACATGGGCTACTATCGTAAATTCATAAAAAGCTATGCCCAGATCATAGCTCCAATGGAATAGTTGTTGAAGAAGGCTGCTACTTATTGCTGGAATGAGGAGTGAAACAAAATTTTGGAAACCTTGAAGGAAAATATGGCATCCGCCCCTATATTTGTCTTTCCAAAATGGGACGTCGAATTTCATGTGCATGTCGACACATCGTGTATCGCTTTGGGGGCAATACTTACTCAACCAGGAGCGAAGGGAATTGACCACCCAATTGTGTTCGCAAGTCTCCAGTTGTCAAAAGCAGAGAAGAATTACTCCACTACTGAGCGAGAAGGATTAGTGATGGTATACGCGCTTCAAAAATACTGCTACTATCTGCTTGGAGGCCACTTTAAGATGTATATTAATCACTTAGCACTAAAGTACCTAGTGAATAAGCATGTGTTGGGGGGGGAAATTTGTAGGTGGTTATTGTTATTCCAAGAATATGACTTCGAGGTCGTCGTAAAGTTGGGACATATAAACACAGGCCCGAATCACTTGTCTCGAACCGAGACCGGTGAAGAACCCACAAGTCTAGAGGATAGACTCCTGGATGCACAGTTGTATGTAGTGCGCATAGTGGATGGCCACTTTGAGGATATAATCCATTTCTTAGCTACAATAACCACGCCACAGGGATATTCTATTCAGTAGAAGAAGGAATTATTGATACGCGTAACAGACTTTATCGTGATTGTAGGGCACCTCTACAAAATGGGCAAAGACGAAATATTACGCAGCTATGTCCCAGAGTTCGAGCAAGGATAGATCCTGGCCGAAGAACATGGGGGGGTTGCTGGCGGACATTATGAGGGTCACACCACAACCCAGAAGATTCTTCACGTAGGATTATGGTGGCCCACTTTTTTCGGGAAAACTAGTGTCTATTTGATCTGCAAGTCCCACTAAGACAGGTAGCTATCTTAGAAACAAACAATTCAATGTAACTCTTGTTTTCCTTTATGTATGATAGATAAGAGAGAAGTATAGAGCACCAACTTGAATCTTTCGCTTGGCTCCTTGCTTGTTTCCTCTCTCCTTTGATAGAGCTTGCCACTTCTTTCTTACTTGTCCCACTTTAAAGAACACCTGTAGAGGCAAAGAAACAAAACACCATCAAAGCATAGAGATCTATAATACCATAAACAATACAGAATCAGAAATACATTAACCATACAATTGCATTCACAATAGCAAGATTCACAAATACACAAGTATATGGAGGAAAACTCAAATAACTTTATTGATAGTAGAAGTAGAAGAGATAATTACAACCCAGATGTTTGATCCAGCATCATCCTCCTAGCATGAAAGCCCTCTTCACCTCATGAAAAGAAAGATCACCCAACAATGCAATGTCCCAAAGAGAAACCAACAACACTTCCTTACAAATTCCAAAATTCCTAGCCTCCAAATCTCTCAAATGAGGGATCCATTTATAGATGTATTGTAAGGGTGTGAGTCAGCTCTGGACTTTTGATTAATTTCATTCCACTTGTAGTTCTTGGTTCCACTTGGAGATTTCTTGGATCTCTTACTCATCCCTGGGCGAATTCAGAGAGGCAAGTGTCATAGGAGAAGTTTCTAGAAGATTTTGTGAGCATCCACTTAGAAAACTGCCTCAGACATTAGTCCATTCTCACTCATCGCACCCCATAGAAGGCCTTTTCAGTATGCATCGCACTTCTTGTGTGTAGCAGGTGAGATGTATCGCACCCTGACAGTGGAGCATTCAGTATGGTCCAGTTTTGGCTAGTTTTGAGTGGTTTTTTAGGTGGAACTTCTGGGAAATGATGTAATCAGTTGACCATGATCCTTAGGGCATGAAAAAACACTTTTAGGGGTTAAATATCCCTTGGTTTATCGACATATATGATTGGGATTGAAGTTCCCAAATATTTCTATAACAATTGCCCCCTAAAGCATGAGGTCGTAAATCTTTTGATGTTGGGTGAAATGCTTTATCATGAGGATCTGAGGTATTCAAAGTAGAAGGTGACCTGTATAGGATATAATACAATACATCATCATGATATTATTTTCATGATCTAATTGAGGCGAGCATTCCCATGCTCATCTTTATAAATGCATTTTCATGTACATAGGATAGATAATCATCTACACTTGCAGACTAGTGATTCTTCATATGAAGGGTCACCGTCCCTGCCTTGGATGACCATCTGTGCAGCTTCTATGTACATTTGATGTCTTTATATTCTTGAATATATTTCAGCCTAGATGGATGAAACTAGATCCGGGGTCTTCAAACTCGTTCAATCTTCGCCCGATGTACAAGTCGATCCATGTGAAAAGATGTTTTGAAGTCGAACATGGATAGACATCGCCTGATTACCTGCCAATAACGTAAGTTGTTAACAAATGTGAGAGGAATAACCGATAATGATGAGACCCTCAAGGTACTACAGTACAATTCATGTGGTGTGAATATATGATCCGATGTCGAACACCACGCAAAATCTTTCAGTCGAAGGCCATTGACGTAAACCTATCGCCGGAAGTGAGAAACTTGCCATTGAGGCATGAAAGCTTCAAAGTACTGAAAGGGTTGTTTCTAATTCAACTTCTTGGATAATGAGATGATGTCAATAAGAAGTGACCCATCGTAGGAGGGCCTTAATGTATCCCACATCTATGACACGAAACAAAGTAAATGATTTTCTGGAGGTGAAAAAAATCTAATGATACAAGGTTTAGGAATGGAGGTCATGAAAAATGAAGGCTGAAGGTATTGCAGTGGATGAGGCATTAACTAGATGGTGAATTCTCTGAATGACTTCTCTTGAACATATCAGCAACACTTGAGATGGATTGGTAGTGTTAAGCCCAAAAAGATGGATGGTATGAAGGACCAATGGTGATATGACCAGTGAACGGAATAACCCAACCCAACTCAATCATGGTGACAGAGTGAAAGTGTCATGTTCAAGAGAAACCTGCTACCAATAAAATTCTTCAAGTTTTCTTCCCTTTTTCCCCAATCACTGCTGACCAGTACCTCTTTATTTTTTTCAAACTTGAGGAGGATAACATATGCTTGTTCTATAATTTTCCCTTCGGGCGAACTTGTTGCTATGTTTTAGTGAGCCTAGTGATAGTGAAACTCACTCTTGTCCAGATGGACAAGTTTGTCGCTATTGTTTTAATGATTTTAAGGACAAAAATATCTCGGTCCTTTTCATGTTTAGAGAGTTTGAAAAGAGATTGAAAGGAAACTCTAGTAGTCCTTTTTTGTGGCATAATCCCTTAAAGTCTGAAAAAGTATAAAATAATACGAAAGGGATGACTTTTCGATAGCTTTAGCAAGCTGAAAAAGACAAGTACTCGATCCTTTTGTGGAATAATCCCTCAAGTCCAAAACATTAAAAGGTAGAGGAAGAATGGCGCTTCCCCTTACTTTAACGAGCTGGAAAGGCCAGTGGCTCGGCAATCTTTTCATGTTTCACGAGTCTAAAAAGAGCTTAAAAGAGACTCGTTTTTTGAGGAACGAGTGATATTTTCAGGTAACAATTGGTTCCAGGTGAGTTTGGAAATTCTCAAACACGATAGTGTAAAGAGGGTGGCTATCAGAATCACTCATCGCAACTGTTCCTCAAAAGGGTAAACAATCAAGTGGAAGCGTATGATCGACCAAAATAATGGAGGTGATGGTAAGAACACAACCAAGGCTCAAAAGGCTGATAGTAAGGCAATCACGAAGGCTATTTACTGAGGGTGGATTCATTTTTTAATGAGCTAGAATCTTTAGAAACTATGCTT